>OZ004706.1:184433339-184663339 GCA_963924515.1 Vespertilio murinus | reverse complement strand
ATTGAAAGGCAACCCAGCTGGCATGGCTCAGTAGTGAAGGGTTGACCTATGAACCAGGAGGTCACGGTTTGATTCCCAGTTGGGACACATGCCTGGGTTGCAAGCTCATTCCCTAGTGTGGGTGTGAGGGAGGCAGCTGATCAATGATTTTCTCTCATTGTTTATATTTCTAGCTCTCTCTCCCTCTCCCTTCCTCTCTGAAATCAATAAAAACATATTTTTAAAAAGTTGAAAGGCAGAGAGTCCAGTGAAAGGAAGAGTCAGTGTCATGAATGTTATGCCCAGATTTCAAGATCCCCAAGGACCACCAGGGAGCCAAGTCTGACACAAAAGCAAAAGAGCCTTTATTCAAATTCGAGCCTGGTCTCCCTGCCTCTACAAACACAGCGGCAGGATATTGTTATTATATCATGTTTTTATTGTTTATTTATTAATCAATTATTTTTATATACATTTTACTAACTTTCTTTCATCTCTGACACTTCTATTATAGAGAAAGGGTGAATAGCAATATTACAATATTTCTTCTAATTAATTTCCTTTCAATGTACATGAATCTGTGCACTGTGCCACTAGTTGATGCATAAAAAAAGCCATAGATTTCTGGGTGAATTATACCAAACTTGCATCCCTGTATCCTGCTACATTGCTGAATTCACATATTAAGTCTAATATTTTTTTTATAGAATGTTTGGGGTTTCTATGTATAATATCATGTCATCTATGAATAATGGCAGTTTTACTTCTTCTTTTCCAGTTCGGAATATTTTTTTTTCTTTTTCTTGTCTGATCGCTTTCTTGTCTAGAATTTCCAGTATGATGTTGAACAGGAGTGGTGAAAGTTGGCATCTCTGTCTTATCTCTGTTTTAAGGGGAAATGGATTTAGTTTTTGTCCATTGAGTATGATGTTGGTTGTAGGTTTGGCATATATGGTCTTTATCCTTGAGGTATGCTCTCTCTATTCCCACTTTGCTGAGGGTTTTTTATAAAAAAAAAAAAATGGGTGTTGTATTTTGTTGAATGCTTTTTCTGCATCTATTGAAATGATCATGTGATTTTTGTCTTTCAATTTATTTATGTACTATATCATGTTTAATGATTTGTAAATATTATAGAAGCCATGCATCCCTGTAATAAATCCCATTAGATCATGATGTATGATATTTTTAATATATTGCTGGATGAAATTTGCTAATATTCTGTTCAGCATCTATGTTCATCAGTGATATTGGCCTATAATTCTCTTTCTTTGTAGTGTCTTTAGCTGGTTTTGGAATTAGGATAATTCTGGCCTCATAAAGAGAGTTTGAAAGTGTTCCTTCCTCTTGGATTTTCTGAAATAGTTTGGTATAGGTGTTAGTTCTTCCTTAAATGTTTGGTAAATCTCACCTGTGAAGCCATGTGGAAATGGGCTTTTGCTTGGAGGGAGTTTTTGATTACTGCTTTTATTTCAACAGTTTTGACTACTGCTTCTATTTCAACAGCCTATACATGTTTTTGGATTCTTCCAGATTCAGTTTTGGGAGACTGTGTTTTTCTGTGAATGTATCTATTTCATTCACATTGTCCAGCTTATTGGCAGACAGTTGTTCATAGTATTTTCTTACAGTCCTTTGTATTTCTGTGATGTCCATGTTCATTCCTAATTTTATTTATTTGGGTCCTCTTTCTTTGTTTCTTGATGAGTCTGGCTAATGGTTATCAAATTTTATTTTTTGATTTTTTATATGTTTTTATTGATTTTTTACAGAGAGCAAGGGAGAGGGGCAGAGAGCCAAAAACATCAATGAGAGCGAAACATCAGTCAGCTGCCTCCTGCACTTACTCTGCTGCCATTTTTAATCCTCTACTTATCTCTTTATAGGGTCTCTCTGTATTGATATATCAAGTATTCTGTGATTTCATCAGTCATTTCTGTTTAGAAATACCAGTGAATTCCCCCCACCTTTGACCTTTCAATAATACTAGTGGTATCCTATCACCATTAAGAAAATGGTAAGATATGTATATACTGGCAGAAAGGCAGTATGCAATCATATAGAATCCTAATTTATGATGCACATATAAATATATATTTATATGAATATAATTGAATGGAAAAATCACTTGTTGAGCAAACATTAACATTGGTTGGCCCAGTGTATAGAATTTTGACTCTGTTTTTCTGAGTTTGTATTGTGTGTGTGTGTGTGTGTGTGTGTGTGTGTGTGTGTGTGTGTGAGCACACAGTATCTATTTCCTTCCCACAATAATTCTGTTTGTGAGCAATTACTTGCATTATTTTATTAGAAATGAAGTACATTTTTTAAAAATGTTTGGTGAATCTCTTTATTTCATACTTGTCATTCTAACAGCCTAAAAGCCAACAACATAGGAGACAAAGTCAGTTCAGCAGTCTATAGAAGGGATCCAGCTGAGGCCATTAAACTAGAAAAAGCTTCTTTAAAAATGCCATCACATCATTCAGTCGGGAATGTTGAAGTCTGATAACATATTATGTGGATAGTATTTTAGATTATCCACATGATAACCAATCATCCTTCAACAACGTCCATCACTGAAGAGCCACAGGTGCTTTTCCTCTTCATCTTCATTCCTGCTTCTTTTCTAACACACACACACACACACACACACACGTACATACACATATATGCATTTCATTTCACAGTGAACAGCATCAGTCTTCTGAGGCCTGAAGTCTTCCTGGCTTATTTATAAACTTATTTCTGGTTCATTCTACCTCCTATGTCTGTTTCCTTTTGCCTTTTCCTTTCATTTCCACTTTTGCTCTTGAAATGCCTGTTGCATTGCATGCTCCTTCCTCCTCTTAGAGCCCCACATCTTTTTCCAGTATTGGTTTTTTTCTCAGCAGATGTTTCCAGCTTAGTTCTTTCATTTCCCCTTTTGTTGATTACAACATAACCTAACATTCTGTTATAACATATTACATGCTCTTAGTGAATATATAAAGACAATATTCTTCCCCAGCACAACTATGTACAAATATTCATTTTCTTTGTTTTTATTTTTTTTTATTTCTACTAACTATGGATATAAATTTATCCTCCATCCCTGGATCAATTTCCATACTTACTGAACACTGATTTCATGACTTCATAGGTCTCCCTTTGGCACACCTCTGAGGATCTCCATGCTGGTAATAATCCTTGTCTCTAAATGAAAAGCCCTGGGTTGGTAGTGAAGCTTGGCCTCCCCTTGCCTCTGTTCACACATACATCTTTCCACTGCAATCGCTTACCAGTCTGCCATTTTCATTTTACCATCTGCTACTTTGGGGATGCTACTCTACCATAGCACCTTGCTAAAGTAAACTATAATGTATGCTACAGCAGAATGTTCTGCCTGAGAAGAGTGAACAGAACTTTCAGCCATGACTGGTTAATGCAATCACAACCACAAAGAGTTCCCAGCCTTGCTTTCCACTTTCTCCTGAAGCACTCAATTGAAACCTAATTCAACTTCTTTGCTGCTCCGCAGCTCATGTAGACTCCTTATTTCCAGAGACACAAATTACAGTGAATATGTCCCTTAAGCTCCTCCCAAATTAATTAATAATTAGAGTCCTTGTGGCACTTACATGCCTTGGGCTGGTTTCCATAATGGAATCAGAATCTCTTAAGTTACTAGTATCTATGATTGAACGAAGACCTCCATTTTTCTAGTAGGAATGCAGAGTCTCTCTCTCTCTCTCTCTCTCTCTCTCTCTCTCTCTCTCTCTCTCTCTCTTTCTTTCTTTCTTTCTTTCTTTATTTCATCTTCTTACTTGTCTTTCATACTTTTCCTATTTACACCGTTACCAAGATAACAATAGAAGAGACAACAGTATTTTTCTGCCTCTTGTCTTCTTAAGTCAACTCATTCCGCTCAGCTCTTCCATTTGCTCTACAGATCTCCACTTGGGTACTCTCATTGGTAATTGACTCTCACCATCTCCTCTGCCACAATAGTAAGCTCCTATGGCCTGCTCTCACCAATCTTGGAGCACTGATTACTCCACCAAGCTCTGCATGGCTCTACCAGGCTCTCCACAGGCAAGTTCCTCTAGCCTCCAGACTTTGGATTTGTTTGTTACAATTGCATTTCTTAAAACCCCTTTCTTACTCCTCTCCCTTTCCCTACCCATCAATCATATCCATACTCACATTACATTCCACACTGGAGGTAAATGTTCTATTAGTTGATCACATCCTCCCTGCACCAATATTGCCACCTCTCTCTCTCTCTCTCTCTCTCTCTCTCTCTCTCTCTCTCTCTCTCTCATCTGTCACTCAGCCTTGGAAGAAGTTTCTGATTGCTCAACCCTTCTCCTTCTCCTCAATACCAACATGAACTAGATCATGTCAATCCAGATTCTTTTTTTAGAAATTTATTGTTGGAAATAATACTAAGCTGTGAGTGGTCATGTTGAATCATATCCACATAAAAAGAGAGAAAAGTCATCAGCAGAGAGATGGAAAGGAAAAGGAGAAAGTAAGGGAAATAGAGAAGAAGAGAGGGAAAGAAAAGTATGTGGTTAAATAGAGAAAAACAGAGAACAGAAACCCCCAGATGTTTTAATTTCTTTGTCCACTTCCTGTGAAGCAAACTCTTGTACCCTTCTAATAATGGCTTCAGTTTCTTGTATGCAAATGTCCCTTTATCAAGGTAAAATCAATGGCAGTATTTTTGATGATAACAATGACAATGACCATAGCAATGATAGCTACTCTTTATTGTGCACTTACTATGTAGTAGGCACAATCATAACCACTTTACATGATCACATCCTCACAGCTGTCTTGTGATGTAGGTGTGATTTGTTAAGAACATTGACAATGGACAGGTTTGGCAATGTGACTAGTTATGCAGCTGTTAATAACCCTAACTGAGCAATGAACCCAGTTCTGTCTTCTCCAAAATCATGTGTTATGAGCTAATACATAAAAAGCATTTCAAATAATGCATGACACAGGTAGGCCACAGTTCCTAAACTTTTCTTAAACTTTTAAGACATTTTAGTCTCTGGATTGGAACAGCTACAATAGTTTTAAGTTGACCTAGCAAAGCAATGTCAGGCAAGATCATATAAAATCTTGCTACTCAGAGAATTGATTAGATGAGGAGCTTGTACAGCAAATGGAACTTGTTAGACATGCAAGTCTTGGGTTCCATCCCACATCTACAACTGCCTTTCAGTGAGATCTCCCAAATGATCTGAGTGGTGATTCAATTTTGAGACACTGTGTTAAGAGACTCACAGTAGCTGTTGCCAGCGAGTGAAGAAAGTATTTTACTTACTAGTTATAGTGACTACGATGCAGTCTCTAAGATAAATATTTAGCTATAGTACCAGGTGTCTAGAACTAAAACTGAGAAATGAAGATCGAAATGTCAGATGCTGAAGTTCTGCTGAACCCTATCATTGAAAACACAAGAATTTATCAAGAATTAACTAATTACTTCCCCAATTTTAAGCATTATCTATTTTGTTTTTTTGTCAACTACAAGTAACTGTTTCTATATTGTTTTTTTTAATTTCATTTTGTTGTTTTCATAGACAAGAAATTGGAATACTTCATCTTAGTATGTTAACTAATTGAGTGCTTCTTTGGTCACCCAGGTGTCTTTCCAGAATGGTGTTCAAAGTTTGGCTCATTGTAAGAAGGCTCTCTGGGTCAGCCCATCCTGCCAGCCTTTTTACAAGAATCTAACTTTAAAAAGATTATAAAATGGACACAATTTTTAAAGCTGGTTCACATTTTGAGTGCTACTGGGGAACGTTTGTTATCAATATTTCAGAGAGCCAAATTTCAAAATCTGAAATATGAGTGACAACACTGCTATCAACTTTAATACTCAAAAAATGTGAAACACTCAGGACATCATGATTGAAACCATCAGGAGGGAGCTAGTGACTTAACATAAGAAAACACATATCTCTTAATTTTTACACACAATTTTCATTTGCCTATTGGAATTTGGCTTATATATTTGAAATGTGGATATACCACAAATTAATTATTTATGGTGGATATAATAATGATGACAAATCACTAAAATACATTCATATTCTTATCCTTTCTGCTACTATGGAAACCTTATATGTGTCCACATGTCTGGTGTAAGACCTCAGATATGGCTATCTTGCTCTAAAGGTATTTGTGCACCCACAAGCTTTGTGAACATTTGTATCCCTGCCTTCTTAAAAAGCTAAGTGTATGAAGAAACTGTAGAAGAAATGGCCTATGACAGAGCATTTCTAACCTGCCACCAGTTAATGCTGGCGGGCATGCCTTAGTGAACCCAGAGAGGTCAGAGGCAAAGAGAGCAAGGGGATAGTAACTGATAAGGATGATTCGAGAAAGGCTAAGGCTACAAAGCCAGGACCGGAGACTTTTATTCTGGATTTTTAAAAGTTCTTTTGGCCCTCGCCGGGGTGGCTTAGTGGATAGAGCATCGGCCTGGAGACTCAAGGGTCCCAGTTTCAATTCCAGTCAAGGGCATGTGCCTTGGTTGTGGGCACATCCCGGTGGGGGGTGTGCGGGAGGCAGCTGATGGATGTTTCTCTCTCATCGATGTTTCTGGCTTTCTATCCCTCTCCCTTCCTCTCTGTAAGAAATCAATAAAATATATTTTAAAATGATAATAATAATAATAATAATAATAATAAATACAAAAGTTTTTTTGGCCCTCGCTGGGGTGTCTTAGTAGATAGAACATTGGGCTGCGGACTGAGGGGTCCCAGGTTCGATTCCGGTCAAGGGCATGTATATTGTTTGCGGACACATTCTCGGTGGGGGGTATGCAGGAGGCAGCTGATTGATGATTCTCTCTCATCAATGTTTCTGGCTATCTATCCCTCTCTCTTCCTCTCTGTGAAAAATCAATAAAATATATTTTTTAAAAAGAGATGCAGTTACTCTTTTTTTTTTTAAAAGTTCTTTTGAACATATTATAAAGTGCCCCAAACCAGGGACTAAAGGCTTCACATGGATGGGGATAAGAGAAGTAAATATTAACAGGGAAACCCAGGGAAGCAACTTCCCTGAGCACTCTGGGAGTGAGAAACTTTCTGAAAGATGGAAGATCTCAATGGCCTTGGACTTTGCAGGTCCCCGCCAGTGACAGGGTGCAGACGGAAAACCTGGCCCGGTGTTGGTGTTATCTGCCTGCCAAGGAGCAAACACTCAATGGAGACATTACTCTGACCACAGGAGCATGTAGCCTGTATCCTCTCACCGCCTCTCAGATCCTCCCCTGACACCCACCCAGATGCAAAGCTAAGTCGTGGAAAAGCAATGCCTAGTGACCTTTCCGAAGATCTCTCTCTTCTCCTTCTTCCCCTCTTGCACTTTCCTCCTCGGCCCCCATCGCCCCTTCTGTTCCCCCTTCTCTCTCTCTCCCGGGGCCTTCCTGCTCTCTTGGTCTCCTCTCCTCTCCTTTCAACCTTGGAGTAACCCAGCTGCCTCCCATTCGCTGTCCTCCACCCTGCTGTGATTCTTAATGAAATAAATTTCAGGAAGTCTACTTATTGGATCCATGACAAGTGCATAATTTATAGGAGCAGCTGGGCCCTTCACAGCACAGGACAATCCTCTCATTCTTCCTCCGTATGCGCCTCGTCCACTTCCCTTCCACCTTGGCCTTCTCCTGCTTCCCGGGGGACACTGGCTGCGATTCCTTAGGCCCTTTCTTCCATTTGTTTCCCCTGTTTTCTTTCAGGGTAATGAGAGGGTCTCCCTTTCCTAAGGTATATCTCAGAAGTTATCACATCTTACGGTACTTATTACACTTGGAGGGACCTCTCAAAGGATGCTCTTAACTCCTAAGTCAGGGAATCCATGCCTCCCATCTGAAAAATTATTCTAGGTGTCCTGCCCATTCGCACTCTCTTCTTTCACTCTGCCACCCAAATCAGGGTTAGCATTCCTAGTAGTATGTTTACTTGATCGCATACTTCTTAGTCTCAACTTTAAAGTTAAGAGACTTTCTATTTTAAGTTTATCAGAAGTTTTCTTTTTTCTTCTTACGCTTGTGGCCTTGGTTAGAATTTCTGCAATGATTCTCAATGGCTGCTGGATTTTCTGTGACTTAAAGGAAAGAGAAAGGAGTGATTTCCTAACAATGGTTGTGAGAATGTTTGTCAACACAAGAGGGGCAGCATTTTTGTTGATGAGTCTGAGGCTGAACACATCTGACTTCCCCGGGATTGTGTGTCCTTCTCAGATCATATATAAATTGTTGGCTATTTTTAACAGCCGTAAGTAGAGAGGTAGAACATTTGGGAAGGATCTCAAAGACTCTTTGACCATCAGTACCTTTCAAGACTTCCAGGAGTAACCCTTTCTATGCTCAACTGTAGTGGTCACTAAAAAGTTAATTTTCCTATCAGTGAGCTGTACTTGTCTGTATTACATCATAGAATAGTGGCTAAATGTGTGGTGTGTGGGCTTTGGGGGAAGATGGCTTAGATTTACATCCCAGTTTTACTGTGTGACTATGGATATGTTACTTAACTTCTCTGTGCCTTAGTTTCACCACTTATAAAACAGGAATACAATTGTCAATTATCATCATAGGATATTTTTAAGGATTAAAGATGATGATCTTTGTATGATGTGCACAGTGCTAAGTATATAAGAAGTTATGTGTTATTATCAAGGTTAGCTACCTTGTTTTCCCCAAAATAAGACAGTGTCTTATATTAATTTTTGCTCCCAAAGATGCACTAGGTCTTATTTTCAGGGGATGTATTATGTTTCCATGAAGAAGGTCTTATTTTTGGAGGATGTCTTATTTTCAGGGAAACATGGTATATATGTTGTTTGCATTTCCAACTAAATTGGAGAACTGGAAGTCAAGATTTACATCATTAATCAAATACAAAACAAATCGATACAAAGAGTTTGGAGAAAGTTGCTTAAATTTATACACTATGTTCTTTTCATAACTATAAGGCATTTATAATTGGTATTCAAATATCAATAAATACCAACATGTTATTGAGTCTTAGATGGAGTTTAATTTTTTTCTCATTAAGTCTACAGTATTTTACAAATAAAAAGTATTAGCAAATGATAAGTGAATACATGTAAATTATTTCCATAAGGCACAATTTTGATTAAAAATGTAACAAGCATAAACATGTAGTTCAATACGCTGAATATAAAACAGTGTTTGCAAAATTTACTTTTTAAAAAATACACATGCTTATATTGAATTGAGAGAGAGAGGAAGGGAGAGGGAGAGATAGAAGCATACATCAGCTGCCTCTTGCAGGCCCCCTACTGGGGATGGAGCCCAAGTGCCTTGATCAGAAATCGAACCCATGACCTCTTGGTGCATGGGACAGGGCTCAACCAAATGAGACACTCCACAATTTACCTCATTGATATCATTAAAAAAAAAAAAGACCTTGGTACAACTGTCTTCTCCGAATTCCTAATGAAGTGTCCAGTTTTCTGAATGTACTTAATGGTATTTGTCCTAAGTGTACATTTCAGAACACTCACATTATGAGTTAATGCATTTGCAAAAGAGTTCTGAGTGGGGTTACATATCGCTTATGTTGCAAATGAACAATGCAACAGAGCGGAGAGTAGTTCAGACCTACTGAGCACCAATGGAACTCTTTTTAATGGCTTCCCCTGCTTCCTTCTCTCTCTTAATGGAACACCATCCCAATCAAACCAGATGAAAATGTTAGGGATCAGAATTACAGAATCACTTCATTTGGGGACTGGAATGAAAAATAAAAAGATAATCAAATCCAACTCTCTTACGTTACAGTTGAGAAAATTGAGGCCGGTAGCGCTGGACTCGATTAAGACTTGTTTTCAAAACAACAGCATGCATGCCCTTTACTTAAGTCATTCATTCTAGTTTTGTCATTTATTTTCATGCTGTTCAACTGACCACAATTCAAAATACCATTGCGCTCCCAACACCACGTGTTTGGATGCAGTCCTCTCTATATGGGTTCCTCTGCAGGACCATCTGGGTCTTGTCGGGAATTTTCCTTTGTGCTATCAAAGCCAGGGGCTGATGGTTTTCCTCAGAGCATTTTTAAAAAATATATTTTATTGATATTTTACAGAGAGAAAGGGAGAGAGATAAAGAGCTAGAAACATTGATGAGAGATCAACATGGATCAGCTGCCTCTTGCACACCCCCTACTGGGGATGTGCCCGCAACCAATGTACATGCCCTTGACCGAAATTGAACCCGGGATCTTTCAGTCCGCAGACCGACGCTCTAACACTGAGCCAAACCGGTTTCGGCATCCTTGGAGCATTTTTAAAGAGAATTTATCATGTAACATCTAGAGCCAGAAAGCAGTCTTTATGGTATATATTTTACAGATATTTTATTTTCGGATTTTATTTTCATCTACGAGAAAAGCCTTCGTAAATATTTCACATAAAACATTCCACTAATTAGCTCATGTCAAGGAGTGTTAGGTAATGTGTATTCCTGTTTGGGTCCATTGAAATATTTCCCTGAACGGCTAATAACTCATTTATTTTCCAATTAAACTTAAATACAATTTTGAAATGTATTGGCTACTTTTTAAAATATATTTTATTGATTTTTTTTTTTTCAGAGAGGAAAGGAGAGGGATTGAGAGCTAGAAACATTGATGAGAGGGAAACACCAATCAGCTGCTGTCTCCTGCACACCCCCTACTGGGGATGTGCCTGCAACCAAGGTACATGCCCTTGGCTGGAATCGAACCTGGGACCCTTCAGTCCGCAGGCCAAAGCTCCATCCACTGAGCCAAACCAGTCAGGGCATTGGCTCAATGTTTGATGCATCCAAGCCATGAAAGTAAGTTTTTCAATAAAGGTAGTATTTAAGAAAGTCCCAACGGACATACTTAAGGTACTCCCTAGAGATGCTTGTGACTAATCATTGTAACCTAAAGACATTAAGATTGGTAATAAAACCCCCAACCATACCTTAATCACTTTGGAGTTTTAAGTGTCCTTTACCATCGCTCCTACATAAAGCTGTATTTAATATTCAACTTACTTCCAAAACAGTATATTTTGAATAATTTGCAACGCAGCCTCTGCTCTTTAATGAAATGTACCGGACTGGAGAATCTGGGGAGCTTGGGCTGTGGGAGGGGACTGGGATCCAGTTAAATTGTGCTGAAGCGACGTGAAGTATACACCAATCATGTTAACTAGTCGTCTCCCTTAGAAATTCTCCCGTTGATGTTACCACTAACGCCGGTTTATTAAACTTTGATCGATCCATTAATAAACATCAATATTGACATAAGGAAAAGGCGGACTGGAAGGGCGCGAAAGAGACTCCCCCCACCCCTACCCCCTCCCTCCCTTAAAAGCCCGGGCTCTCTGGGAGGTGCAGGTCCCTGCCTGTGCGAGGAGGACTCCGGTGTCGGTGCAGAAGCGCCGGGCAGAGCCAGGGCAGGGCGTTCCCGGCGGGGACTGCCGGCTGCTTGGGACCTGCCGGCACCTGGCTCGGTCCTCGGGGGGGCCCTAGAAGCAGACTTCTGCCTGGGACGGGTCGGTCCTAGGGCTGCAGGCGGGAGGCTCGGGGCGGTCGGAAGGGTTTCCTGTGTGTCAGCAACTTCACTTCGCCCGGATAGCTGGCGGAAGGGCGCAGGGAGCGCTCGCGGGCCAATCGCTCCCCAGCAGCCAAGCCGGCCGGGCGCGCCCTCGTCCTCGCGGCGGCCGGCTCGGGTGGCGGCGGCGGCGGGGCGGCAGCAGCGGGAGGGGCGGACCCCCGGCTCCTAGAAGACCCCCCCAAACCCCCGCCTGGGACTCGAAGGGCGAAACCCCCCGCCGATCGCCGGAGGGTGTCCGGGCGGGCTCCGTGGAGGCACGCCCCTCGCCTCCGGCGGAGCGCCCGGGAGCCCAAACTCCGCCCACCCTCGCGGGGAGCCGGCTCTCCCGCCGGGCCCGGCACTCGGGACCTCGCGGAGCCTCCGGGAGGGTCGGGGAGCCGTCCCGACGGCGGCGGCGGCGGCGAGCGGCCGCGATCCCCAAGCGCGCACGGCTCTGCGGCCACGCGGACCCCGGAGCCGAGCTGCCCGCTTGCCCGCCTGCAAGGTGGGGCGCAGGAGGAAGATGCCCACACGACGTTGATCCTCCGGGAGGAGGAGGCTGGGGGACGCGCCCTCTGCACCGTGAGTCCGGCTGGGCCCCGCTGAGCCCCGGGGAGGGCGCGTTTGGAAAGTTGTCGGCGGCGGCGCCCCGCGCGCCCTCGTTGTGTAACCTCGGCGGCCGGGGAAGTTGTCGGCCCGCCTGACCGCCCGCCCGGTTGGGTCCCAGCCCCGGGCGGGTTTCATGGCCCGCGGCGGACGCGGGGCCGGAGCCGGCGTCCCGGGCGGCGGACGAGCCCCGCGCGCCCCGTCCCGCGGGGCCCCCCGGCGCCCGCGCCCCGCCGCGCGCCCGCTCCTCCGATGCGCGCTGCGCCCCTCGCCGCCCTCCCGCCGCCGCCTCTCGCCCCTCGGAGCCTCCGCCTAAGCCCCGGACGCCGCCAGCATGGCCGAGGAGGCGCCGTGGTGGTCGGCCGTCCCCAACGGGACGGACGCCGCCTTCCTGGCCGGCCCGGGCTCCCCGTGGGGGGGCAACGGCAGCGCGCTCGCCGCCTCCTCCGCCGCCTCCTCCTCCGCCTCCGCCTCCTCCACCACCGCCGCCGCCGCGGTGGCCGCCGCCTCGTTCCGCTGCGCGCTGACCAAGACGGGCTTCCAGTTCTTCTACCTGCCCATCGTGTACATCGTGGTGTTCATCGTGGGCTTCCTGGGCAACAGCGTGGCCATCTGGATGTTCGTCTTCCACATGAAGCCCTGGAGCGGCATCTCGGTGTACATGTTCAACCTGGCCCTGGCCGACTTCCTGTACGTGCTCACGCTGCCCGCGCTCATCTTCTACTACTTCAACAAGACCGACTGGGTCTTCGGCGACGCCATGTGTAAGCTGCAGCGCTTCATCTTCCACGTGAACCTCTACGGCAGCATCCTCTTCCTCACCTGCATCAGCGCGCACCGCTACAGCGGCGTGGTGTACCCGCTGCAGTCGCTGGGCCGGCTCAAGAAGAAGAACGCCGTGTACATCAGCGTGCTGGTGTGGCTCGTGGTGGTGCTGGGCATCTCCCCCATCCTCTTCTACTCGGGCACCGGCGTCCGCAAGAACCGGACCGTCACCTGCTACGACACCACGGCCGACGAGTACCTGCGCAGCTACTTCATCTACAGCATGTGCACCACCGTGGCCATGTTCTGCGTCCCGCTGGTGCTCATCCTGGGCTGCTACGGCCTGATCGTGCGCGCCCTCGTCTACAAGGACCTGGACAACTCGCCCCTGCGGAGGAAATCCATCTACCTGGTGATCATCGTGCTGACCGTGTTCGGCGTGTCCTACATCCCGTTCCACGTCATGAAGACCATGAACCTGCGGGCCCGGCTGGATTTCCAGACCCCGGAGATGTGCGCTTTCAACGACCGGGTGTACGCCACCTACCAGGTGACCAGGGGCCTGGCCAGCCTCAACAGCTGCGTGGACCCCATCCTCTACTTCCTGGCGGGGGACACCTTCCGGAGGAGGCTCTCCCGGGCCACCCGGAAGGCCTCCCGGAGAAGCGAGGCCAACCTGCAGTCCAAGAGCGAAGACATGACCCTCAACATCCTGTCCGAGTTCAAGCAGAACGGGGACACCAGCTTGTGAGGACCGCGAGGGATTCCCCGCGCGCCCGCTGTTGGGGACATGGTAGGATGCTTGCTAAGAGCCATGAGCTTGGTCCCCTGCCTTTTAAGTTTCTAAAAGTTTAGAGAGAGAGAAAAATCAAACCCAGAAATTAGTGAGTTTTTTGGGGGGGGGTTTGTTTGTTTTTTTAAGAACTGGAAATGTCCACTCTCACACTTAGCTTGCTTGGGTTTGCTTTTCAAGGCCTCCCTTCTTTCTCACCAGAAGCACGCCTCATAAAAAGCTACTACCCCAGTTAAACATTCACCTGCTCTTCTGCCTTTAGCATTTACGAGCTTTCCTGTCTAAAGTGCGCTTGAGTGCTGGAGCTCTTGTGCTGTTTAGTAATTTCTCCAGGAAAAGTGATGACCTGGGACTTGAGCTGGGGATGCAGCCAGTCTTTAATGGTTTTAATAATCCATGGTGGCAACAAGTTGAGGCTCTCTCACATGTTTTTTTTTTAAAGTTAGCCTGGTATATAGCAAAACACGAAATTCGGTTCATTCCATATCAGATGAACAGAGGACAGGCACAGGGGCTAGCTACGTTTCTTAGAGACTTGAATGGAAAAGTAAAGCCAATGGATTTAAAAGCCTAAAAAGTCATTTCCCATTTTCCCCCCCAGAAAACTGCTTATGATATATTGGGTGCATATATATACAGGATAACCCCAAAAATGCATACACACTTTAACACCTGAGAGCTATACATTCTATTTTGAAATTGAAGTATATTTTAATCAACACTGCCTTCAAAATGTGTATACATTTATGATATGTAAAACTACTTATGATATATTGGGGGTATATATATATATATATATATATATATATATATATAGAGAGAGAGAGAGAGAGAGAGAGAGAGAACTCCTAAAAATGCATACACACTTTAACACCTGAGAACTATACATTCTATTTTGAGATTGAAGTGTATTTTAATCAACACTGCCTTCAAAGTGTATATACATTTTTTGGGCCGGAGGAGACTCTGTATTATCTTGTGGGGGAAATGCATTCAAAATAATCAAAGTGCTTGCACTTTCCTTGTAAACACCATGAACTCCGTTAGACTTCCTGTGGTGAAGACATTGACTTGCATCGCTGCTGTGCGGTGTCTCAGGAGTTCATGTTCCAGTACAAATGCTCCCTCACATCTGTAAAAACAGTTTTGAGAAATCACAGATAGGTCACAGACCAAAGCTGAGTGACTGTTAGCAAGCTGAGGGTTGTTGAGCAGGAGGGTGGTAGTATCAGAGGGACGGTGGTTGACAGCCGATCACAACGCAGAGCCTGCAAGCATGTTCTCAAATGTATGAGGCAGCAGGAGACATTTTTAGATTAAGAATTTAAATTAACAATCATGGTTTAAAGGTTAATTTTTTGCTTCTTTGAAATGTTGGGAAACATTAAAGGCAGTATGAAAAGAAGGCGGAATTCATGTGGGTTGTGTGGAGAGAGTGAGAAGCTACAATCCTTTACTAGATCTTATATCCTCCTATTTAAAGGGGCGAGGGGGGGGGACTTGAAGTATATGAGATAGGGAAGTAAGGAGAATGAAATGTAAGTACCTAAGGAACCACAGCAGTGAAAAGTAAGTTGTAGAAACGACTAATCATACTACTAATAGTTTGTAAGAGAATACCACTGTTTTACATTTTTTGCCTCTGCCAAGCATTAATGAGAAATCTGTAAAATACTTCCATAATTTTCAATGAATATGGAATTGCTGCATTTCTAGCCCTTTAAAAAAACCTTAGCATTCTATATAAGGTAGAATAATGGGGTGAGGTAACACAATTTATAGCTCCCAGCAAATAAATCCAGTAGCAAAGGAATGTTTAATTGTGAAAACCAGTCCCAATAAAGCCACCAGCAGAAGCAGAGTCTGCAGCTCCTGGTGGAATAACTTGTTTGAAACCACCGTGTGAGTTAATCACTGGGTTTGTGTCTCACGCACCTGTGGGACACGGTGCCAGGTTAAGTCGGGGATTGCTTTCAGTTTGTGCAATGCCCGGGTGGGTTGCAAATTTATGAGACCTTCAAGTTTCTTCTTGAGAGTTACTTCTGTTTGTCCAGTCTCAGGCCACTGAGACCACGGAAGAAAAGCTGTGTGCAGCTTCCTAAAAAGCGGATCTTTTTTGCAAGTTCAGGGTGAATGCACAGAATTCTTGTAGAAGAAACCTTTTAGACATCTTACCCGGCACCCACTCATTTTGAAGACAGAGAAGGTGAGCTGGGTTCTCGTTATGACTGTGCTGTCCCTTGCAAACATCATGAGACAAGATTAGTATCACGAAGTTGAACAAAATGGAAATTTCAAAGCCTGTACCATCTTTAAACTCAGAGGCTGCTGGCACACATTTCTGTCGTATTTCCTCATCATTTACTTTAGTTGTGTTTTGTGTTTTTCCTTTTAGGTCTCAGGCTGTCCAGCTGATGTACAGTACGCATTACGTACGCTGTTTCAGCCTTCGGAGAACTCTATTTCGGAGTGTGGGTGCACGGAGGAGGTGGACAGAGACTAGAAATGCCCTTTTACTCCGTGGCATGTTTCTCTTTTTTCCAGAGTGTTTCTTCTTTAGTGTCGTACATCCCGCAGTAGACAATGGTGGCGTGTGAATGCACATCCAAGAGTAACAAGAATGATTTCCCTGACTCCTTCCGGGCAAAAAAAGAGCTCTTTGGGAAGAGTCTGTGTGTGCTGACGGTGAAATGGGGGTCAGGATGAAGCAGTGATCTTACCACCTGATTCTTGACCTGCGACGCTATGAATGAGTATTTTAATAAAGGCAGAAGGGTGTTGGCATTTCGAGGAAAGAATTGCTGCAATTATGGGATTCATCAGTGAACTGACTTTCACATTACAAAGCTATTTTATTGCCAAGTTCAAGGTGTCTTATGGCACACACCTTACAGCTCTGACTCTGAGAACATGGACAAGTTTGCACTGAAATGATAAAAAGACAAACCAAGAAGAGATACAGCATGGGTGTAGAATTCAGAGTTACAACCGTGGCATTGCCACTCGGCCAGCTACAGAACTCTCGACCCTTTCAAGACCATTTCTTTGGAATAAAAAGGTTGGATCACAGCTCTCTGTTGGGGGCTTTGGGGGATGTGGAAACATTAAAACTACAGACACAGCGGTGTATGAAATCTGCTACTGTACTTGACAGAATCCTTCAGTTCCAGTCCTTGGCTAGAAATTCTTACAAAGTTCAATTGTGATGTGGATCTGTGTCCTGTAAGTTTTCTCCTTGAGGCTGGCAGTACCCTTCGCTGCCTTTGGATACAAAAGAGAACAGTGCTTAGAGCTGCTGGAATTGGACCGCTGACAATAAAGAGGTGTAACTAGTAAGAGATCTATTGAAGCTTTAATTTTGCTGGTCAAATTGTAGCTATCGTAGTATTTATTAATGAAGCTTACAGTTCTTCAGTTGTACAGATCGAAAGACTTTCTTGAGAGATCCCACATAACGGATGTAAATTATATTTATTATAATGTACAATATTAATGCCGCACTGGTATCTTTGTATAATAAATGATACATACCTAAAATGAATTATTGTATATTATGATGCTTTTCAAATAGTATCTTGACATTTTTGTCTTTAGATTTTTTTTTAATTTAAATAGAGAAAGCTGTTTTGTGATATAATTGATTTACTCTAGATACCCTTTTGCACATTTAACGTTTTATTTAGGGTTCTTTCTATACAAACACAATTTGGTGTCCAACTAGTATTAGATCAAGAGCAAATCGAAAACATCTGGGTCTGTATATAAAATTATATAGAAAAGTTGATATTGTCTTTACAGGACATTTAGAATTATACTCTCAAATATGATCAGAGCTTCTGTTTCCCAAGGCAATGCTTGTCCTAACTTCAAAGTAGATTCACTTAGAAGTCTGGTGGGTTGGGCACTATTGAAGCAACATTAGAATTTAGAGAAAAACCTAAGGAAGATGGGAGAGAAGACGACAGCTGGTGTACTCTGTTACTGTGCTTAGTTCTGCTTAAATGTCTGTGCTGTGTTTCTTTTTAAGGTGACATGGTATAATCTTAGTTTCTCTGAGATGGAGTTTCTAAGTAACACACTACCAGCAAGTTTAACACTGCTGTTCATTTTAATGTTTCAGTTTTTCAGTTGATAACTTTCATTCTGAGTATTAACAGTGGTAACTGTATTATATTTGGCTGCTGAATTCTGTTACATTTTTATTCTGTTGTACATTGTATTATACACGTCATTACAAATTAATATGAAGGGGGATATACGTGACATAGAAATTTGTGAATTTGAACTGTAGTCGTCTGTGCTTTTGCAAAAAATGTTTATTTTTATATTATCTGTGACTTACTATAGATAATTGAGCTGGGTTTCCTTGTGATTGATAGTGACATTGAACGAGCGGTATGGAGACAGTGTTACTTGACTTTTTGAGCTTTCTCAGGTTTATCTAAATCAATGGTAGCTTAACAAATTCCAAACTAATTGTGCACAGTTGTGTTTCTAATAAAAGGAATATACACTTCCTATACGTTTGCATGCAGGAATGTATAATGTTGTGTGTGTGTTTGTGTGTACACGTGTGTGTGTATGCGAGTGTGTGTATGTGTGTCTTTGTGTGTATATGTATGTCTAAGGCATGGCGGCCAATTTTGCATCTGCTATTGATAATAACAGCAGAGCCTTGCTATCATTGTACCTATCATAGGCAATTAAAACTGAAAAGTCTCAATAAAACTATGAAATGTGGTCTGATGGCTTCTATGTTATTACAGTGTTAATACAGGGTTCCCCACATTTTGACATGTATTATTATATAACCTGGCAAATCCCATAGGATGTATAGAATTAATGCAGGCATTTCTTCTTAAGGTGTAGCCTGGACTGTAATATAGCCAAGTGCTAAAGAACGAATCCTGGAACAAGATAATTGGTGAGATTACCATTATTTGAGATGACTCACAGGAATGTGACCTAATCTTTGAGGAAAATACGAAAATGCAACCTTAGTAAATATTTCCCATACTAGAGTCCTGTATTTCAAATATTAGCTGTAATCTTTTCTCTAGTTTGTAATCTTTGAGGTAATCATACTAAGAATCCTTTGTGGTTTCTGTTTATTAGTCTACCTTGCCTATTTCTCTCAAGCTTATTAAAAAATACACATCTGCTGTGCAATGAAAATGTGTTTAATGGGATGGAAGCACGCTTAAGGCATTGCTGTTTTTTTCCTTAGTGTTGGAAGGTGAGTGCGCAGTGGGTGACACTGGTTAAGGGACATTATACAGGTTCCAGGAGCACAATCATACATCACCTGTACTCTGTGTCGTGTGTTCTCCACCCAAGCCAAGTCTCTGTCCACCACCGTTTCCCCATGGCAAATGGAGAGATTTTCTTGTTCTTTGTTGTCATTCAGACTTTTATTTTTGAAAACTTCAGTTAGTTCGAATGTTTTCCCAGTAGTAAAAACAGTGATTGTATACCTTCCAGTGAAGAGCCAAAGTTTCAGGGTCTAACACAGTTGTTAAGTGGCAGCTCACTTTGAGAGATAACAACAAGAAGAAGTTGATTGAGCTTTGAGCCTCACCTGTGAGAGGTGATAGTAAATTAATGCTTAAAGACAGATACACCATCTTGGCCATTACTCACTGTACTTGGTTAACCCATAGCTGAGCCTTTCAGCCTTCCTTCCCTCATCTGTTAGGTGGTGATACCAATACAACTCCTTCATTCAACTTTTGTTTATGAAGCATGTGTTACATGCCACTTGGGAATCCTCACTTATTAGCATCAGCTTTAGGAGAGGTGTGTGTGTGTGTGTGTGTGTGTGTGTGTGTGTGTGTGTGTGTACGCACGTGTTTATTTAGTGCACACGCAGATAATTATCTTTCTGGGTTAAGAAGGTTTACCATAAATCTTTGAGCACCTTTTTATTTTCCAAATCATTTTGGGACTGGAGTCAGAGAACCTTCTCTCTCCACAAGTGAATAGAATGCCTTTACATTCTCTCTTTGACTTTACTGGACTGGTAAGTGTATACTCTCTTTGCAGGAGGTTTAGAATTTTGCCCCCAAATATGATGAGTTTCCATTTCCTGGTACAAAAACCTTGTCCTAAATTCAAAGTAGATCTGTTATGGTTTAGAAGTCTGGTGGGAGGGGGGGCTTTGGAGACAAAACAGATGCGACTAGAAATCCATATTAATGTCAATAGTTTGTTTACTTGCTTTAAGTCTCAGGTTATATTGCTGGGGTCTGATATTGTTGCTGGGACTGATGGTCCTGGTCTGGATGACAGCTGTGGATGGACACAAGTCCCTGGGCTGAGAATGCTGCAGCCCCAGAAAATATACATGGATCAGGAGGTAGGGGGTAGGAAGTAATGGGGGGGGCAGTCAGTACTGCCCAAAGGGGGTAAAAATGTGCAGCCCTTCCTGAGTATCTGATAAGAAGCCACTTGTGTGAAGGCAGACATTCCCTGGTCCTAGATTCAAACAGAAAGGTAATCCAATGCCATCGCATCAGTGTGCTAGTGAAAGCCAAGTTTTCACTTTCACAGGTGGAGCTAGCAAAGGACTCAGGGTTTTCATGCCTATGAAAACATTCCTCCCACATGCCAGGGCTCTTCAAATTGTGGATCTTGACCCATGAGTGTGACAGGAAATCAGGATAGTGAGTTATGTTCAGCATTCTAACAAAACAAATAGAATAGGACAGGACAGAGTCAACAACTCAGTGAATCAACTTGTGATTTTAATTTCAGAAATGCACACTCAACGCAATACATATCTATGTGCTTGTATCTTGGGTCTCACTTGACTTTTGATTTCTTATGGAGAATCTGGTCAAAAACTACACTGCACCTTTCTCAAAGGAACTATTAAAGCAACAGATAGGCTACCTGCAAGGATGGCTATTTGTAGTTTTAAACGATATAATTGATACTCAGATTTATGTAAATTTTGACAGTTTAATTCTTCATACTATTCTCTCTGGGGTGAACAGTTCACAGCAAAACTGCAAATGTCCATTATGCTTAAGAGCATTGGCTTCGGGGCCTTGGACTTGAACCCACCTCTGCCACTTACTACTTGAGCACCATGGGCAAATGACTTAACATTCCTTGGCTGTGTGCTCCTCAACTAAGTAGGAATGATATGCAGCTCATAGAATGTTGGGAGAATTAAATGAAATCAAATATTCAGAGCACCTACAAAGAACAGACTCATTAAATGGTAAACATGCCATTGTCAAGGCTGTTAAGGATTTTGCCACTTCATGGGCTTCTTTGTTGTTTTTATTGTCTCTGTGTCTATTGCTATTACTATTTCTATTGTTCTTCATGCCATGGAAACGTTGTGGGCATCCTGGGAATTCACATTGTGGAATTGCGAGTTAGTGTGGTAGAAATTTTCATTGTGGGATTGAATGCATTTATCATTGTTCTTTGGAAACTCTGATATCAAATAATAAACAAGTATTGAACTCTTTCACGCTTTGCACTGTGATATGCACTGTGTGGGACAAAGATATGTAAGGCAAAGTGTACGGCTAAAAATATATCAACAAGAGTCTGCTGACCTCCATAGCTGGGCCTCACCTCTCAGGCTCATGGTCTATTTTCAACCACTACAGTCCAGAGGCTGGTCTTTGGTTTTATGGATCCAGACACTTGATCTGTCAACAGTTCACCTAGAGTTCACCAACTCTGGGGCACTGACTCACATGAAGCAAACTGACAAGAGAATCCTTTACCAAGTAGAATGCTACTTTATGAGTATGTAACAGCTATATCCCAGTCACAATAACAGGCATCTGCCTTTCTGCTCAATCTAATTATGGATCACAAAGTTGCCTCCAGAGCTTAAAGAACAAAGAGAGGTAATTTTCTTGAAAGGCATTTCTAGTAAGGTAGAAGAACTGAAAGAATTTCCTAGCCCTGAAAATACAGGTCATTATAATCAGCATCTAGCCTGTTCTTGAAAAAAAATTCTGCCTGTCTGTGACAGCTCAGCAGCACAGAGATTGAAATTTTCACATTTGCTTATTTTCTCTTAAAATCAGTTCCATCATTTTTAATTCATAGATAGATGATAGACAGATGATAGATAGATGCTAGATAGGTGATAGATTATAGAGATAGATAGATAGATAGATAGATAGATAGATAGATAGATAGATATCAGAGAGGGGGGAGAAAGAGAGAAACATCAATGGTGAGAGAGAATCATTGACCAGCTGCCTCCTCTATGTCCCAGACTAGGGATCAAGCCTGCAACCCCAGCATGTGCCCTGACCGGGAATTGAACCATGACTTCCTGGTTCATAGGTTAGCCACTGAGCCATGCCAGCCAGGCATTAATTCTTTGCTTATAAATTGTATTTTAGCAATGTCTCCCAATGGTGGGTGTGGCAGGAGGGTGGTGGGAAAGAAGGCTGCATGCTTGCTAAGTTGGAGATACTAAAAGACATCCAGTTGAAAATGGTACAGGATGCATTACAGAGTTCAGAAATGCCATTCCAAAGTTTACGATAGAGGTAGATGTATAGGAAGAGATAGAGGTTTGGGAACTGATCATGTGCAAGTGACAGCTGAGGAGAGGGGTTGAACCATACATTGAGGCAGACAAAGTACTGAGCAGGAAGAAATGAAGTCATGGAAGATTCCAGATGGCCTTCTGAAGAAATCAGTCTCAGAAGAGAGTTTTAGGAAAAACCTGGGTCACTGTTTGCAGAAAGGACCATAAAGAGTCTATTAAATTTAGAAATGAGAAAATAATGGTGTTTAATTGAGGTAACTTTTAAACCATAACAATAGTCATGATTACAGATCACCGAGGATGAGGATGTCTTATGGTGATGGATAATAGGTTAGTAGCTTGAGGAAAAGACAGAGATTAGAGATAACAAGTTTTAAAGAGAGAGATTTCTTGATAATGTTAGAGGAAACAAACAAAAACAGAATGGATAAATAGAATACAAAAAAAAAATGATAAAACCTTATGTCAATTCCATCTCAAAAACACCAGCCTTCTTCTCAGTATTTTTCCACTTTCAAAAACATCCTCATGCAATGTTTTATGTATTAATGCGATGTATTATGTATTAACAGCATAGTTAATAAATTAATATGACATGAAAAATATGATAAATTTAAACATTAAATATAAATACACAAAGTAGAACACAGTTTATCAGACTGGATTTAAAAGCATGATCAATTTTATTTTGTCAATAGGAAACTCAATAAGAAGAGTAAAAAGGAAAAGAAAAAAATCAGAAGAAAGGAAATAATAGAGATAGAAACAAAAATTAATAAAATTTAAAACACAAAATCAACAAAACAAAAATATAGATCTTTGAAAAAATTAACAAAAGTGATAAACATCTAGCAAGACTGACTTAAAAGCAATTATCAATATGATAAATGAAATAGGATATAACTAAAGATCTTACATAAAAAATAGTAATATTGGGATAGACAACTGTATACATAAATATTTGATATCTTACATAAAATTCCTCCAAAAATATGAATTGAATTTATCACACCCCATTTCTAAATAATAAAAGCTTACTAAGCCATAATATGCTAATGATATGTTAAGGCCACTCAAACGCACCCTATGACATGCACTGACCACCAAGGGGCAGATGTTCTAACCAGTAGGTTAGCTTGCTTCTGTGCTCTGGCTGATTGGGACTGAGTGAGACAGGCAGGACACATCCTGGAGCCCTCCCACAATCCCTCTCCTGCTAGCCAACCTCCTGCATCCCTCCCTGCCCAGGTGAGATCCCTTGGCTTGGCCTGCTCCCTCTCGCAATCCAGGAACCCTCTGGGGATGTCAGAGAGCCAGTTTTGGCCTGATCTCACAGGCTAAGCTGAGGGACCCCACTGGAGCATGAATTAGTGCACCAGGCTTCTAGTATGAAATAATTTTAATAATAACTTTTTAAAATTTCTTTATTGATTAAGGTATTACATATGTGTCCTTATTCCCCCATTACCCCCACTCCCCCAATTCATGCCCCCACCCCTCACCTCCATTGTCTGTGTCCATGATTAGACTTATATGCATGCATATAAGTCCTTTGGTTGATCTCTCTCCCTTACCCCCACTATCCCCTACCTTCCCTGAGTTTGACATTCTGATTGATGATTTTGTTAATGAAAGTGAATGTGTAACTTAACCCCCTGCTCCAGCAAAAAAGAAATCTCCAGGCTTAGTAGGTTTCCCTGGAGATTTAACAAATTGTTTAAAGAAAAATTCACACCAATTCTACACAATTTCTTTTGGAAAATAGAAGAGGGAACACTTATCAGTTTATTATATGAAACTAGTATGATTCTGATATGAAAACCAGTCAGTAAATAGATCAATATTCCTGATGAATATAGTCACAAAACTCTTTAATGAAATATTAGCAAATAGACTACAAGAATACATGAAAAGAATTATCATGGCCAAATGGGACCTGAGATGCAAGGTCCACTTAATATTTAAAAACATATCTAGCCCTAGCTGGTTTGGCTCATTGGATAGAGCATCAGCCTGCAGACTGAAGGGTCCCGAGTTCAATTCCAGCCAAGGGCACATGCTGGAGTTGCAGGCTCGATCCCCAGTAGGGGGTGTGCAGGAGACAGCCAATCAATGATTCTTTCTCATCAATGATGTCCCCATTTGTTTTGTTTTTAAAAATATATATTTTATTGATATTTTACAGAGAGGAAGGGAGAGAGATAAAGAGCTAGAAACGTCGATGAGAGAGAAACATCGGGAATGTGCCCGCAACCAATGTACATGCCCTTGACCGAAATCGAACCCGGGACCTTTCAGTACACAGACCGACGCCCTACCACTGAGCCAAACCAATTTCAGCAATGATTCTATTTTTCTCTCTCTCTCCCTTCTCCTCTGAAGTCAATAAAAAATATATTTAAAATATATATTCATTATACTAGTATTAATAGACTATAAAAGAAAAATCATATAATGGTATCATTGATGAAGAAAAAGCATTTGACAAAATATAACGTTTACTCATGATAAAATTCTCAAAGAAATAAAAACAGAGAGGAATTTTCTCAATTTGGTAAAGCTCATATATTAAAGAAACAAACCAAATCAAACAAACAAAAACTACAAGCTACCATTGTACTTAATAGTAAAAGACTGAATATTATTCCCCTATGACTTGGAACAAGGCAAAGAATTTTGTTCTTCTTGCACTTGCTCAACAAAGTGCTGGAAGTTATTGTCAGTGTAGTAAGGTGAGGAAAGCAAATAAAGACATACAGATTGAAAAGGAAGCAATACAACTGTCTCCCTGTTTGTAGATGATAGGATTGTCCATGTAGAAGAGCCCAAGAAATCTAAAATATAAGTCCTGGAATTATAAAGTGAGTTCAGCAAGATCACAGGATTATAGATATATACATACACACACACACACACACACAGACACACACACACACACACACACACAAATATTTAATGTAGCCAATGACCTGGATGAATCTCCAGAGCATTATGCTGAATGGAAAAAAAAAATCTCAAAAGAACACTGCTGTGTTATTCCATTTACATAATATTCTTAGGATGAGAATATGATAGAAATGGAGAGCAGATTAGCCATTGCCAGGGATGAAGGAAGGAGTGTGGGAAGTAGATATATTATTATATAATTATAACATAAGAGACTCTTGTGGTAATGAAAATGTTATATATCTTGACTATATTAGTGACAATATCCTCACTGTAATACTCTACTACAGTTCTTTTAATTTTACTTTTCAATTACAGTTTACAGTCAATATTATTTTGTATTAGTTTCAGGTGCGCATCATAGTGGTTAGACAACCATATACTATAAAGCGTTCCCCTGATATTTTCAATACCCACCCAACAGCTTACACAGTTATTACAATATTATTGACTATATTCCCTATGCCCTACTGGGGGAAAATGAATAAAAGGTATAAGGGATCTCTATATATAAGTTCTTACTGTTGCATGTGAATAAATAATGAACTCAAAATAAAAAGTTAAATGAAAAAATGAGAGAAGTGGGGAGAGAGAGAAAGGGAAGAGAAGGGAAGAGAAAAAGAGGAGAGTAGAGGAGAAGTGAGGGGAGGAGAGAATGGAAATAGCCAAACCTGGAAATAATTCAAATATCCATCAACAGGCAAATGACAAACTATGTTAGATAATAACAGTAAGAGACTATTTTGCAACAAAAAGGAACAATCTACTGACACACATATAATGGGTGAGTTTCAAAAATACTTCAGGACATGAAAGAAGACAAACACAAGAATTCATTCTAGATTATTTATATCAGAGTCAGAAACAGACAAAACTAGCCTATAGTGACAGAGAACAGTAAATGCCTAGGGCCAGGACTGTGTGGGGATGAGGGTTTGACTGCAAAGCTGCAGAATGGGATTCTCAAGGGGGATTGACTTGATTTATAGCCTGACTGAGGTGATTGTTATAGGTATCTACATTTGTCAGTATTCATCAAATTGTACCCCTAACAGGAGTGCATTTTATTGCATGTATACTATTCTTTAATAAAGTTCATATAAAAGGAAAAGAATGAATGTAATTGAGAAATCAGAGCTGATACTGTGATTTTATCGTGTTTATTAATTAATTTATTTTTTGCTCAAAGCTGTAGCAAGCAAGCAAGAAATATACCAGGGGTGAGCAAACTTTTTGACTCGAGGGCCACAATGGGTTCTTAAACTGGACCGGAGGGCCGGAACAAAAGCAACCTGACCATGCTGGCACTCTCATCTTGGGCTGCTGGTGAAGGAGCGGAGGGGAGAGCAAGAGAACCCTCCACTCTTTCAGCTCCGTGGGCCTGATAGAACAGCTGAACAGGCTGGATCTGGCCCTCGGGCTGTAGTTTGCCCACTGCTTAAATATACCCATTGATCCCTTTTACACAGAATAAAGAGAATCAGAGTAGGAAAAGATTTCAGAAGAGACACTCAGTGCTGGAGAGATTTGGAAGTGATGAGAAAGTCATGAGAAAAGTATGAGAAGAAATGTGTCCCTAGGGAGATTGTGAAAATGAGAAGATGGAGGTAAGACCTTAGAAAATACACAAATGTCAACGGTTGCTGAATAGAGGCCTGTATTCATATGAAAACTTGGCCCTATTAACTTTAGGGTAGAGGGTAGCGTGAAGCTAAGGGCTGAAAGGGTTGCCCATGGATGAGGAAGAAGTAAGGAGGAAAGGGCAAGCAGAAGGCCCTGCTACGTGGATGTTCACAAATGCAGGCAAAACACCTGTAGGGTGGATAGGTTTGAGTTCATGGTTCCTGTGAGGACAGACAGCCAAAAGAGGACCTGGAAAGGCAAAGTCAATCATACCATCAGAGTGACAGATCAAGAGGAAACCAGAGAGAGGGAGCTGGCCAGCAGCATGGTGAAGGCCCAACGTAAGACTTCAAACTAGAGAAGAAATTTGACTCATGAGAAACAAACTGACAAGATGAGGAAGCGAAGGGGTTTTAACAACTCCCATGGTGACATATTCTGTCACAAAGCTCAGGTGACACTGGTGCTGAGACTGAAACTGGTTGCTTTTAAGAGTCCAGCCCCAAATTCTCCCCAGCTTGACCCATGGAGTCATGAGACAACATGTATTACTTCCTGACCTTGTAACGCCATTATAGGATAGGACTCGGCTCATCAAACACCTGGAATATGAAAAAATAAAAATAAAAAAGGCTAGATATCACATGTCCCTTTCTTTTTCAAAATACCCTGTTCTCTCTTGGCTAGGCAAAGAGAAATAGGAGTAATTGGGTTCCTGTGCAGAAACTCAGATATAGAGAAACCCAGTCACCAGATACACAGTACAAGATAGAACATGAAGTCTTATGAATGAGATAAAAATTAAGAAAATCACAAAAATAAGGTCAGGGCAAGTCTTGTTATATGAATGCTTAATGAATTGGTGGGGGAGGGGGAGGAAGTCAATATTCCATAGTATTTAAGAGTGAAACTCATTTGGATTCAAATTCTAGCACAGACAATTATCAATCATGAGAAATTGGGCACAAAATTATTAACCTTTCTGAGACTCATTTTTTTATCCAAAATATAAGGTTCATAAAAACTACTTCACTGGGTTTTGGTGACGTGTAAATGAGATTATTTATATGAAACTCCTTGTGCTACTGCCTGTCCTTAGTAATTGCTCAATAAATGGTGAATGCTGGAGTTTGAGGTAAGAAACAGAGTTGGGTACAGGCTTCCTGAGGATGTCAATGGATCAGCTAGCTGTAGGGAGAGGGGCATTTCAGAGGTGTGGAGTTAAATTAAAAGCACTTGGCTGAGGAACTGAAGACACAACATAGCCACAGCAGCAAGAAGGCAAGGAAGGCATATGTGTCTAAGAAACCCAGAAGGAAGTGGTGATCAGCAGGAGCAAATGAGGAAAGAGGAGACTGGAAAGAGACAAGAGCAGTAGACCTAGCAATAAGGAGGTGATTAGAGAGAAAGGGAAGGAAGCCAGAGGGCAGAGGGTCAAGAAGGAAGTATTAAGGAACACTGTGTTCTCAGAGGCAGATCAAGAGAACCAGCTGTTCTGAACAGCTGAATATCAAATGTATTGATTCTGAAATGTGATGTTGTTGAGTGTCTTATTTATATTGTTGTTCAAGTCTCAAACTCTAAACAAGCTGACCCTGGTTGCCAGGATGTATTACTCCTGTTGCTTTCCAAATCCAATTCTGGCAAGCCCAGCCATTCCCCGTGGTATTTCTGTTAGCATTCATACAGTGCTCATTAGGACTTGAAATCTTTTCAGCCTTGTCAAATTCCATTAGATGGCACAACAAATCTTAACTTGTAGACTCTAGTGTTTCTTTTCACAACAACTTGGTTTTTAAAGCAAGTGCTGAAAATAATATTAATCTTTTTGGTACTCTCATAGTGATGTATTTTGTCCATAATAAGAAAATTATTGCTGTATTAGGTGGGTAGCAATAAAAAAAATACTCTCGTACATTTCCAAAAAATATTTTTAAATAACAATAATGGGTTTTTCAACTCATTTGCATGTAAATTTAAAGATGTGTTTCAACTAGCCCACTATTTCCTATATATTTACTTCACATCAGAAATATCCAAATAATCCCTTTTGATCTGCCAGAAGCACAAGTAATGAAAATAATTAAAACCATAAATATCTAGAACTCTCAAGATTGCTTTCCTTGATTAAAAAAAAATAAGTAATTTGGAGTAAAATTAGATCCTAATTAGATATAAGCAATAGTACTATGTATGAAACTGCCCAATTATGCCACTTGAACAATGTGAATTTTCCACAATGCATTTAGCTCCATATTGCTATTATTATGTCTTCCAATATTACTTAAAATTTAGTCTGCCTTGCCATGAAAAGTACCCTCAACATTTTTTTCTCTTTTTAGCTCTTTTTTTTAGGACTATTTAACAATTCTTTGATTTCTTTTTACCATGATTACTCTTTAAAATATCACAAAAAGGTGAGATATTTAAACTACAATTTAAAGGGGAAAAAATGGATAGCCAAAATAAGGAATATTCCAAATTCAACAGAATATATTGAGTGCATATTATTGAGACATAATAAAATCAGAATATGAGTTGGCACCATTGCGAACGGACAGAACATATATGTAGGAAGCACAATCAATGAGTCTTGGAATGTGGAAGAGATGAGAGAGAGGGAGCTGTGTAGACATCAGATGAGTTTCAAATTTCTACTTGAGCAATGAATGAGGCAACTGAGAGAGCCATTCAGCAGGCCTAGGAAAAAGGATGAAGAATTGATGGTTTCCATTTTTGATTAATTGAGTTTAAAAGTGGAGTTCTAGTAAATACGGTTTTGTGTCTTCCAGCCTATTCATTTGCTTTTATTTAAAAGTGTCCTATTGTAAATAGAGCAACATTTAAATATTCTGAAGAAATACTGGTTAGAGGGCAGTTGAAATTGTCATATGATTGCTAAATATAATTGTTAGTCATCCGGTTCAGAGTTTGGGCCAAGTATCCAATTTTGTCAAGCAAAGAAATTGTTATGCACTCAACAGATACATGCTTAAGAGACTGCTGTAGATCAGGTACTTTTCTAAGATGGGTAAAAACAGGAACCAATTCCTGTTCTCACTATGTTTATAATCTCCCACAAAAATATAAATGATGAGTACACAACAATGAAGATAAATTCATCTCTGACAATTACCAGTGACATGAAGAAAACAAAACATAGTTAGGAAAAAGGGACTAAGGTAAAAAAGAATATGACATTATTCCTCTCTGAAGGGCTGGCATTTGAGCCGAGCTAGCTGTGTGGAGAAATTGGAGAGCTTTTAGACAATGGACCCCAGTTTTTCTATACTGGGGCAGCAATAGGTTGGAAGAGGAAGTTTGAGGGACTTTTAAAAAATGATATTGCATTTAAAGCTCTTTCTGTTTATTTATAGTATATATTTATTCGAAATGAAAGGAGCTGATACAAAAAAGCAGGTGACTGAGTGCACTCCCTTCATATCTACAAGGCTGTTCTTTGAGCTTTGAGACATTCAAACAGAGAGTAAAAGTAAAGACAGTGCAACCAGTGTGGCTCAGTGGTTAACCATTGATCTTTGAACCAAGGAGGTCAGGGTTCAATTCCAGGTCAGTGCACATGCCCAGGTTGTTGGCTGGATCCCCAGTGGAAGGTGAGCAGAAGGCATCTGATCAATGATTTCCTCTCATCATTGATGTTTTTATCTCTCTTTCCCTTGCCATTCCTCTCTGAAATTATATATATGTATTAAAAAAGTAAAGGCACAAAGGCAGAAACTGGCTTGCCTGTCCTAGGGGCAGGCAGAGACCAGTAGGGCTAGAACAGTGATTGGCAAACTCATTAGTCAACAGAGCCAAATACCAACAGTATAATGATTGAAATTTCTTTTGAGAGCCTAAAACCGACTTTTGCGCATGGGCCATGAAGTTTCAATAGCACTGTACGTTTGCGGCCGCACATTGTATTTTGTGGAAGAGCCACACTCAAAGGGCCAAAGAGCCACATGTGGCTCTCGAGCCGCAGTTTGCCAACCACTGGGCTAGAGCATTTGATAAAATGGAGGAATGAGTATAAGAGATTAACTCACAGAGAGGGAGAGTAGTCACATCATGCCGGGCCTGGTAGACCACAGTCTGAGTAGAGGGTCTTAAGCAGGAAAGCGATTGGGGGGACATAATTTCTGAATTATATATTTAATCAATCATTATCTGGTACAATCACTATTTTAGTAGCCACTGACAGAAAAAATAGTACATTTAGGGGGAAAGGGGCAAAATATGTGCTGTACTTTCAATGTTTTTATATAAAATACCTTATTTGGAGGGCATCTAAGTCAAAGATGCCCTATTGCTGTTTCTTATTAGCCCCTTCCAAATGTGTGTAAAGAGCTGGTCTTCAGGAGGAAAAAAATATAGCATTGTCTCCAATGGCATTTGCTGCGACTGAGTGGAATGCTTTAACTTGTGCTATGAAGAGGTGTTCTGTTTGTCACATATACAATAATAGTATTCTAAAGATTTTGTTTAACTTATTAAGGATAACTGGTGTAGCAAAGGCAAGTTGGAATAAGAGACCAACCCTAAGTTTGATTAAGCTAAATATTTGTCTCAAGAGATTTGCAATGCTCTTCCATTAATGGTACTCAATATCTGGTGATGTGGAAGTATTTTCTTTGGGCCAGGGTAGAAATATACAGTATTAGATTTTAAATTGTTCCTTAACATACAAATAAAGGGAAATATATCTTCTGCTCTAGCAATTTCTGATTAGCATGTGCAAATAAAGGGGTGAACTGCCTCAGAATGGCATGACTACAGCTATTTCCTTGTACGAACCTGGGAACACATATGAGAAAACTGTCTTTTTAAATTACAGAATTATAACAAGTGACAGCCTTATCACTGAGAGCATTAGATATTTTTCCTCTCCGGAAAAAATTTAAACCTGGTAGCTTTTAGGATGGAAAATGTTTTTTTTAAATATATTTTATTAATTTTTTACAGAGAGGAAGGGAGAGAGGAATAGAGAGTTAGAAACATCGATGAGAGAGAAACATCGATCAGCTGCCTCCTGCACAGCCCCACTGAGGGATGTGCCCACAACCAAGGTACATGCCCTTCACCGGAATCGAACCCAGGACCTCTCAGTCCACAGGCAGACGCTCTATCCACTGAGCCAAACCGGCTTCAGCTGGAAAATGTTTTCTAAAGTATGGTCAATACCAGATTGAGTTGATTGATGGATTGATTCTACTATTCATTCATTCATTCATTCATTCATTCATTTTACAATTATACACCTACAGCTATTTTGGATGATATCCCCCCCCCAAAAAAAAAAAAAAAACAACAACCCCCAATGAAATAATTATTAAATGTATTGTTTTTATAATCAGAATTTTAACAGCCTCGTTGATGAAACAAAGCAGATGCCTATAAAATGTTTACAAGCAGGAGAACTAATGTGGGAGAGCAGTGTAACAGCCAGCAAACAGCAGTGCAGGTTCTGAATGCCGTAGAGCACGAGGCGTCATTCCGGGAGGTCAGAGCCTTGAGGAAGCTGAGCTCACTGCGTTTGGCTCCCGCTTATCTGGACATTTTCTCAAAGTGTGCAGACAGGTTTCTTCGTCAGTTTACACCTCCCTGAGGTCAGATAGGGGTTAAAGTTTATATTTGAACAGTGCACAGGGCTCCCGTCAGTTTCATCATAACAGTTCTGCAGCCTTAAAAGGGAAAGTTTTTCCCCCCTCATCAAAAGAGCTTTCATTTCTCCCATGCTCTATTATTTTCTTTACTGAGCAGACACTTTAAATTGCATACTTGTAAAGCTCCTGAACAAAGCTTTTCAGAAATCCATCATTAGTCTTCTCCCAACGACTGGATCCTCCCTCAGTGTTCTCTGCTGCAGAGCAGGAGGCACCCACAGGCAAGCATTAAGATTTACTCAAAGGGATTTTCAAAGCAATTTCTGACCAGTATGCTCAAATAGAGTATGAATTGCCTGAGAGTGACTTGATAGTTTCCTTATATGAAACTGAGAAATTAATAAGAGAAAAAAACCTTTTTTTTAAGCTGCAGAATTTTAAAGCTATATACTTTATCGTAAAATTATAATTTTGTCTCTTTTTCCCTCTCTTCCCTCTCCCCTCTCTTCCCTTCTTAAGCAATTTATTCTTAAAGCCATTAAGTGGAACAGAGTGGAGTAGGCATCTGTGCCAGCTACGGGAGCAGCAGAGGCCCAGATCAGAGTGCCTGAGCCCCAGTGGGTTGAGAGGGCCCCCAAATAAGAGGGGAGGTAGCCATGAAGGAGAGCTAACCTACTGGTCTGAGCGTCTGCCCCCTGGTGGTCAGTGAACTTCATAGCGAGCAGTTGAATGGCCTTAACATGTCATTAGCATAGTATGCTTTGATTGGTTGAATGGACAACTGGACACTTAGCATATTAGGCTTTTATCATATAGGATAGTTCAGGACAATAAAAAGGTTCTTGTACTATCACTTTCAACTTTCTATAAGTTTGTGTTAGTTTTAAAAAATTGTGCTTTTGAATTTGCTTTTATAACCAACTGGTAATCCTTCAGTATTGATCATACACAATGTTACCACAAGTAACATTTTGTGTAATTGGGTAACCCAAGAGGCATTGTAAAGCATTTTATCTGATCACTTGATGAATAAAAACAGTACAAACTGTCACTGCAGTTTCATTAGGATTCATCAGTCATGTAGCTTTTTTTCCTATTTTAAAGAAGGTTTTTTTTTTAAAAAAAAAAAAAACAGGTTTCTTCAGCAGTTTTCTGAAATGTCTTGGTGTGAAATTTTTTAAAAAGTTGATTGATTTTTGCATTATAAATACATTTTTAGTATTGAAGTCCAAAGCATGTGGAGGTTTTTTGAGATAATAGCAGAACAATAGAAGTAGTTTCATGGTTTTAAAAAAAAAAGTAATTTTTAGTCATTAAAGATATCAGGGACAGATATCTATATATTAGAGGCCCATTGCAGGAAGATTCCTGCAATAATAGGGCTTCCTACAGCCTTAGAGAAGCAGAAAAGGGAGCCACTGCCTCCGGCCACCTCCCACTGCCTCCCACTTCCTGTTGCCAGCACCTCTCGCTGCCACCACCACCCCGCCCTGTTTTCCACTTTCTCTCCCTCTTCCTTGTACACTCTCCTTAGTCTTGGCTCCAAGGCTATGTATGCAAATTAACTGCCATATTTGTTGGATTAATTTGCATACTTGCTCTGATTGGTTGTTGGGAATAGCAGAGTGATGGTTAATTTGCATGTTTCTCTTTTATTAGTGTAGATTTAAAAGCCTAACATGCAAATTATCCTCACAGGAGTTTGACTAGACCAATTGCTCACTATAATGTTTGTTGGCCACCAGGGTGTGGCGCTAAACGAAGGAAGGCCTCAGCTGGCAGCCAGCAAAAGGGAAGCCCCAGCTGGCAGCTGGAAGGCCCCAGTCATCCCTGATTGCCAGTCAGGCCTAAGGACCCTACCCATGCATGAATTTCATGCACTGGGCCTCACATATTTTATATATATATATATATATATATATATATATATATATATATATATAACCTTGGCTAATTTTCCTGCCCAATCAGTTTTATAATTACAAATAAGTAAACCAAAGTCTAAGATTATATAAAGCCATAAAAGTTGTTAATTGAAGGGCATAAATTGCCCCATAGAATAACTCAACTGTTCTTGCTCATAAATCATTGTTAATCATTCTTCACAATGCCCAGAGCAATTACAACCCCTACAATCACTGCACCCCAACACTCCCAAATGTTAGTGTTCATAATAACTCTGGTTAAAAACCATATCTAAAGAAACTTAGAGTGGAAAAAAGATAATATAAAACCAATAAGCCTCTCATAGGTAAGAATACAAAATTTCTCATTTGAGGGGTGGTAGAACTCATGATTTTTAAAATTCATTTGAACTTTAAGTTTTGTTTTTTTTGATACTAGCACATAAACATATCACTTTTCCTAATTAAGAGCCTGCAGGACTCACTACACCAAAGGAATAGAAAGGTCACAAAATAATCCTTGCCTCCCCCACCCACCCACCCCAATTACCATAGTCATCTGCATTTACATTGCCTAGGGAAAGAGTCAAGGATTAAATGAAACACTGATTACCCTTGCAATTCCAAGTGTAATCTGCCTTACAAATTATATGAAATCAATTTAACATGAATTAAGACAAAAGTGCCAATAAAACTCCACATAATGGCCCATATTTAGAAATTCACATATCAGTAATTGCTGGCTTATTTTTTAAAATAAACTTTCTTGGGTTATTATTTCTAAATTGCTTTGAGAAAATTATTCTGGGGATAAAGTTCAGACTAATTTTATTTTACTGACCTAATCAGGGGGAAAACATTTTCCTGTTATGGTCTGAAAGTGTCCCCCACAAATTCATATGTTGAATTTCAAAGCACCATAAGGGTTAGGCGCTTATGGGATAGGATTGTTGGCCTCATAAGAAGAGGAAGAGAAAGAGGGATCTCTGTTTTACAGGAACACATTGAGGGAAGGCTATGGGAGTACACAGTGAGAAGGCAGCCATCTGTAAACCAGGAGGCCAGCTCTCTTTAGAACCCAACAATGATGACACCCTGATCTTTATCTTCCACCTTCCAGAATGGTGAGAAAAGAAATTTCTGTTGTTTAAGCCACTTTGTCTATGGCAGTGGTTGGCAAACTCCTTAGTCAACAGAGCCAAATATCAACAGTACAATGATTGAAATTTCTTTTGAGAGCCAATTCTTTTAAACTTAAACTTTTTCTAACACCACTTCTTCAAAATAGACTCACCCAGGCATTGGTATTTTGTGGAAGAGCCACACTCAAGGGACCAAAGAGCCACATGTGGCTTGTGAGCCACAGTTTGCCGACCACGGGTCTATGACATTTCGTTATGGCACTCTAAGTTAACTAATGCATTTCCCAATTTTTTAAAGTCATATCTGAGCATTTATTCCAACACTGCCAGCAATATGGAAGAGCAGCAAGTCATCCAGGCATTTCCCAAGTTGGCCTTTTAATTCCTAGACTCAAAAGCTTTGAAATCATTGCTTCACTTACAAAATCTGCATATTCTTAATTCTGTTGCATAAGAAGAATCTTAGATTGCTTTCCCTTTGAAGAAGTGGCCACAATTTGCTGTATCACGCATGATGCAATATACCTTCCTAGTGCCACAGTTGAGGAGTAATGCAGTATTTTGGAAGGATGTTCTAAAGCTTATAGAACAAGAGTAACAGTTGATCAGATAAGTGAATCAACAAGAAGATAATGAGGTTAGACAGGGGATGCGACTGGACCAGTCACAAATTAAAGGCTAAATTCCATTTTAACACAAGCATCCTAGATTGTGATTCTCAGAAGTCGGGTGGAGTTTGGGAAGTGGGTCATCTCTTTTAGATGAACCAAGTTAGTTTGCCAACTAAATAATTATTATGCAACTATAATAAAAATGACACAAAAACTCATGAGACTCCAAAATTAAGCAATTGGCAAGGTTGTGTGCTAGCAGCATAGACATAGTGTAGGGATAATCATCAGGGGGAAATGTTGTGCAGACAGACATGCCTGAGTTAGAATTGGTTTAGTTCAAAATCCAGTTCTTATTATTAACCTGAGGCAATCTCTCTGAGCTTTAGTCTACTTACCTGCAAACCGGGATGATATAATAAAATCTGCTACTAGAAAATGAATAAATCCATGAAAAACTCTTGGAAACGTCCCTGGCATGTGGCACTCGATAAGCGTTACCTATGGAAACAGTTAGGACCGACTCTGCATGTGAGTGCCTATAGATATATAAGTCATGCATAAAACAACTTTGTTTTTCAAATTGCATACAATTGACTTTTGTAAATGTATGTCAATGCAGAAAGTCATGCCCCTAATTTTTATAGTTAAAGATCTCATTCCTGTTCTTTGAATAATTTTTGAAGATGAAATAGTAGGATAAGATGCTGTGCTGGCTGGTCTCCATTTGCCCCTCAAGGTCCATTGTTCCTTCTTTCCTGTGTTACTATGCCCCCGGAAATTGGCCTCTAATCTCTCTAATACCTGGTCTCCTGCCCTCTGGACCCTAGTGAATTTGGCTAATGAGAAGCACTGATAAGAGATTGGAGGTGGGAAGGGGAGAAGGATCAGAGTGCCTTCCTCCCCATATTCTCTCTCTCAGGCCAAGGTTTCAGTTGTGAATATGCTCCTCCCCAGAAAGAGCAGCCCCCTCACATGACCAACATCTGTAAACCTTCCCTCTTCTTAGTGGTGGTGAGTCCATCCCACTAACATCCTTTGCAAAGTTGTTTATGACTCGCTGTTGCTTCCCTTGTCTTTTCCATTAGATATTATTCAATCATTTTTCCATCTGCTATGGGTTCTAACTGATATAGATATCTTTAGTTTACTGTTATGTTTATCTAATTTGATAATAGTCATGGGGTCACAGTTAATTGTCATGTTTTTATGCTACATAGTTTACATCATAATATACCTATTTAGAAATCATAAGATAAATTATCTAGAAATTATCATAAAGACAGGTAAGTTAACCTGTGCTCCAATGCAGAAATTGTTTTATGCATTGTAAGGATTTTTAAAAAAATTATAGTTATGTAATTTATTAGTAGCACTCAAGAATAGGACTGGATACTAAATGACTGAAGGTCAATTCTACAACAGAATGCCAGAAACACAAACAAAGCCTTAAAACTAGAGCATAGAAAATGCTTTTGCCTGTCATGAAGATTTTTAAAAAAAAAAAACCTAACTGGTTCGCCCAATTACAGGCACCATCATGGGTGCCCTGTATCTGTAATCTCATTATAAGTAAATGATTACAGTCAATTCTTGAGTATTCTTTCACCTGAAGATGTACCTTGGAATATGTCAGTAGCTAAGCGATTTCCCATTTAAAGGACAGTAAACTGACAGATTAACCTTTTCTTTATATCCTGAAGCCAAAAAGCTGAATTATGGTTAACCTAGAAAGGTGAGGCAGACACTCTGAATTGATGAAAATAGTACAAAACCCAAGTATAGCCACCATATGAATGTGAGTTGCCAAAAGAGATGGTTTGACTCCTTCAATGGGAATTTAACAATATCTCAGAAGAGAGACCAAAACCGTAGTATTATTATAAAAACAGCCTTTTGATTCTTGATATGATAACTTTCACCTTTGCCATCCTTAAAATGGATAGAAAACAAAATATCTCACAAGTAGTAAAAGGGCAAAATAAACTTGATTCAGCTCTTTTAAGAATCACAAGTGTATTCACATTATATTAGGAAAAATATCTGAGTAGGACTGCTCAGTTATGAACAATGTGAAAGGGAATGTCATGAGGAATATGTAAAATATTATAGCAAAACAAAATATACAAAGAAGAGAAAAAAATACAAGCAAGAAATGTAACTTTCAAAGGAAAGGTAAAAGCCCAATGTTAAAGCAAACAGACTTCAGAGTACAAGAAAATTCATCACAATGGTCTCACCTTAATGGGAATTCAAGAGCTCAAAGATGATTAACGATGCAAATTGAGGAAAAGGGGGAGTTTTTATATTTGGGAAACCAAAAGAAAGCTATAAACATTATCACAGAAATAAGTAAATTAAGGAAGGTAAAATAAAAACAGATCTCATTGAAAATCAAAATACTGACCTGAAAGAAAGGCTTGAGTTAACTTATTAAATGCATATGAAAGCCCTAGCCAGTTTTGTAGACTGAAGGGACCAGATTGCATTAAGGTCAAGGGCACTGAACCCAGTTGCAGGCTCCTCCCAGGGTCTGGCCCTGCTCAGGACTGGTACAGGAGGCAACCAGTGTGTTTCTCTCACATCATTGTTTCTCTCTGTCTTTCCCTCTGTCTTATACTCTCTCTAAAAATCAAGGGGAAAATATCCTCAGGTGAGGATTTAAAAAAATAAATGAATATGAAAAAGGTAAAAATGTAAAGCAATCACAGAAAAGCTGATAGCTATGGAACACAAGAAAATTCAACATAAAAATACACAGCACTCCTGACATGAGAAATCTGACCAAATAAAAGCATATGTATCCAAAGATAAAAGGAATTATTCCTGAAATGAAGAATTCACTGAATCTCTCTCTTTCTCTCTCTCTCTCTCTTTCTCCCCACACACGCGCGCGCGCACACACACACAATGGGAATGATATTCATCTAAAAGTAACAATGCTGCTGAAACCGGTTTGGCTCAGTGGTAGAGCATCGGTTTGTGGACTGAGGGGTCCCAGGTTTGATTCTGGTCAAGGGCATGTACATTGGTTGCGGGCACATCCCCAGTGGGGGGTATGCAGGAGGCAGCTGGTAGATGTTTCTCTCTCTCATCAATGTTTCTAGCTCTCATCCCTCTCCCTTCCTCTCTGTGGAAAATCAATAAAATATATTTTAAAAAAAGTAACAATGTTTATTCCCAAATGGCCAAATTTAAGTGGTTTTTAAATATTTAGGTCATTTTCACTTTTCTAACTTATTTAAATTGCTTATGGTAAGTATGTTTTATATTTATAAAAAGTATGTTTTATATTTATATTCATTTACCTAAAATTGGTAGATGCTATATTGACACTGACTCTGACAGTGCTCCAACCATACCCCTACAGTTCTTTTGTATACTCTGACTCCCTGCTGCCAGTAACCACATTTTTGTGCCCAAGTGTTAGCCTCCTCCACTGTGGGCTAACAGTGATCCACAAGTATGAGAATTTAACATCTACCCCACCATTCCTAATCAGTCCCCTGGGACTTCAGATGGGGTCATCGAAACCTGTGCTTTGTACCATTTCCCAGAGTGTTTCCAAAGGGATTGGTGTTATAGTTATATTAGTGTGATGTTTGGTAATGTTATAGTTAGATTAGTGCCATGTTTGATTGATTGATATTTTAAGGATTTAAAACACTGTGAGAATAATTATTTGTGTGCTTAAAATGGGAGTGAAAGCATTTACTTTTATGAGTGACTTATAGTTTAAGTGTGAATTGTATTTCTGATCTTATTCTGATTTTATTTTAAGTAAAAGAAATTATTTAAAGTGTGTTTTAGGCTTAATATAAGTAACTCCATTTAATATAACTTGAATCCATTTTGTAAAACTTGAGTTTTAAGAGTGGCTTTGAGCCTCTGTGTGAATGCCCTGACATGTGCTTATCTTGGAATGATGTAACTGTGTGGACACCCTAACAAGTGTCTATCTGTAAAGTTGAAGCAAAAGGTTCCTGGAGAGCGCCCGATAACACACACCGAAGACCCATTGGTTGCACCCAGATGGTATCAGGAACTGCCTAAAATTGGCCATAAAAGAAGGTCACCTACCTTGTTTTCCCAAAAATAAGACCTACTTACAGGTTTCCTTCTGAGTTAAATATTAGGCATCCCCCTGAAAATAAGGCCCCAGGCTCTGTCTCAGAATGAAAATTAATTTACCATAAACTGGTCGCTAGGGCCGCCCTAACTGGTTACACGGAGTCCTGATGTCACTGCTATGTGGATGGAGAGAAATCAGCGTGGAAACTTTGTGAAACCTAAACTGCAACAAGTTGTGACTTGGGTGAAGAATTCATGGGAGAAAATCACTGCGAGCAGGTCACCTTGACAAGAAGTACTCATTTAAAGACAGTGCTATTGCTAAACATGAGAGATTTGGTCCACTGATTCTGAAAGAAATGGAGTCACAAGAAATTCACCAGGAAATTCAGGAATTAGATTGTTATGATGATGTTCCAGAAGATGGTGACATGATTGTCATTGAATAAATGAGTAAATTCTTGATACTGAAGAATTCACAGTTTGTCTGGTATGTGTTGACAACTACCGAACTACCGTACCATATACAGGTAATCAATTTCCTTAATTTTCATTTAACAATAAATGTGTACCGTATTCTTCTTCATGGAAACATAATACATCCCCTGAAAATAAGACCTAGTGCATCTTTGGGAGCAAAAATTAATATAAGACACTGTCTTATTTTGGGGGAAACAGGGTAGAAGCACTGGGCAGAGACCACGAAGGGGCCCTCCACCAGATGTGATCTCTCAGCTCCCTTCTCCCTGTTTGAAATACTGCATGAAGCTCTGCCTGAGTGAGCTGTCACTCTGCCCGTGAGCCAAACCTCTGAGGCCTCGTTCCTGACCGAGACTCTGCAGCAACGTGTTCCTGTCCAGTGTGTGTGTGTGTGTGTGTGTGTGTGTGTGTGTGTAGGCACAGATCTCCGGGTGACCTGCCTAGGCTTCTGGAAACCACCAGGACTCTAGTAAATAAACCTTGGGATTCATGCACTCTAACTCTTGTTTCTGTGTTTAGTTTATGCTCCGTCAATTGTAATTAAGTTCTGTGGGCAACCCGTATAAGTCCAGTTGTCTGGCTGAGGGACCCCAGTCACCTGTGCTAAGTTCCTGCCTGAGGGTGAGTTGGAACAATTGGTTCCAGTTACCCATTAGAGAACTGGGTTAAATAATGTATTTTTTCTCCCTTGTTTTCCATGTCCTCATCGCACCATTGCTCTGCTGGAATTCCCTGCTCATCTCAAACTATTTGCACTCAAATCATTGTCTTATAATCTTCTTTTGGAAAAACTCAAACTAATATTCATATCATGTATGGATAAAATAATAAACAGTAGAAAATTGAAAGTATACCAGAATGATTCTGGGTAGTAAGTATAATTGTTATTTTCTACTTTTTCTTTACTGCATGTTTTCAATCATAAATAAAACAATTATAAATAAAAGGTAAAGCAAAAGGTACAGATAATAATGTAAATTTAATAATATAAAACACTGAAGCAGACATTATTAGTGTAAAATAGAAATTAATGTCTATAACTAAGCAACACAGTAAGTTGTCAGCACATCCTGCTTCTTTAAATTATTTCTTTTGTGCAAAATACATTTTACATGACAAATCTTGTGAGTAAGACTACTCTCTCCCCACCCATTTTTCTAGGTCTATCTCTTCTAACCTATTTTCTTTTCTTCCCCTGAACTGTTTTGATCCTGTTAATCTCTTGGTATTGTAATATCACATTATTATACTATTATATCTACTTCTGTGCTTATTAGTGTATTGCAGATATCAGCAGAATCTATTTACAAAAAAGCAACCTATATAGAACCATGATGTATGAGATGAGTAAACACTCATGAGTAATATTTATTACAACTTAAAAATTATATAAATTATATCCAGGAACTTAATGGGATTCATTCAAAGTTAAACAGCTACTTTAAACCAATAAGAGCTAGAACCAAACCAGGTATCCTGAATTCTAGTCTAATTATTTCCAAAATACCTCTTAATCCCAAATTTCCTTCTAAACCTATTTTCCTATGCAGATGTCAGTTAGATACTGTGTGAGGCAGACAGGCAAGGGGCAAGCAAATGGTGATCAGAGGCAAAAGCAAAAAAGATAGACCTGAGAAAAGTAAAGATCACAGCAATCTACTCAAGATCCAACATGATTCACTGATTTCTATTACACGGAAATAGGTGGGTCTGAAGGACAGAACAGGAATGCTTATGCAATGAGTGAGTAGCAAGTCTCAACAGAGCTAAACCAAGCACATCCATTCATGTCTGGCCAGTTTCTCTTCTAGATTCAGATTCAGTCCTTGCCACAACTTATCTATCTCTTTTGTTCCAGAAGTTCAAGGCTCTGAAGTTAAGAAAAATATTAATAAAGAGTTAAGATGTTTTGAAATAAGGTTCAAAGGACAAACACTTCTATAATCTTAGTCATTCTGATATCAGACTCTTTAGAAGTAATTGCCAGAAATTTTAGAATGGGCTAACAAAGTCACAGCTCTCATTCTTTCTGATTGACAAAGAAAGGCAAAAAGTTATTTCCTACTAATAATTATGGTGTTTTTTGGATGGTGTACTTTTTTTTCCATGTGAAAAATTGAAACAAAAATAAATTTATTATTTATTAAATGACACATAAGGTCAAACAATCACAAAAGTTTGGATATCGGAGGGAATCCTCAAGTCAATGGCGTATTATGGCTTTTTATACTTTGTTACCTGTCACAATCTGCTAAAGCTATGCTTTGAAATAAAAATTCTCATGTCAGGCATTTATAAATTATGCTCATCAATTGTTGAATTATGTATTATGTACATAGCACATTGCTAGTCAGTGAGGACAATTTAGAAATGAGTAAAATGCTACTCTGGCAGATAGGAGTTTATATTGTATTTGGTAAAGAATATAGCTAGCAGAACAAAAACATAAATGCTGTTTGAAAGATAAGCTTTCTTAATAAACCTTCAGGCTGGTGTGAGTCACATTGTCTGATTACAAACAGGGCATGTTCTTTCTTTCTTGTTTCTCTTGAGTCTGTTTGAATTCTTCATTGTAAAGTTCCAGTCTTCATTCAACTTGTGTTTACAGGGAAAGTAAACGATTCATCTTCAGATAAAAACATGAAAGGGAGCGATTCCCTCTTGAGGTCCCCATACTGGTAGCTATAACCCATTCTACTAGTAAACTCTGAGGGGAGGTGAATGGCTAAAGACCAGACCTCAGAACTTCAAATCCATATTCCCACACTTTTTCATTATTCACATGACAAATTGGGGTTTGCTTTTAATGATCCAACTCTAGATATTTCTATTTAAAGAAAAAGACATATAGTTTGAATACAGAGGAAGTAGTGGTTACTTCTCATTGGAGAGTCAAGTGAGGAAGGCATATCAAAGGATTTAGCAGTAGAGCTCAAACTTGAAGAAGAAGAATTTGCACAATGAGAATGGGGAGGGACAGTGCAGGCTGAGGTAGTAGCACAGCTAAGATGCAGGGGTATGACAAGGACAAGTGAAAAATATCTCAGATTCCAGGAAGGCTGACTCTAATGTTTCCAGTTGTGATAAACTGATGAAGGGTTGGAGTGAAGATGGTGAATTTGGTTTGGGGCATTACAAGTTGTAGGAAGTGCAGTGCTGTGTGGGACCAGTAGGCACATCTCTGCGAACTCTGCATTCAGTCATGTTAAGATGGTAGCTTGAAATAGAACATCATGAGAGCATTTGCACTGAAGAAAATTGGCAAGTACTACAAATTACTTTTTGTGAGAGCCGGTTTATCAGTACATTATTGGTTGCAGTGATGGTGCAACACCTCTGTGAAGTTTGCCAATCAGAGCAGCATCTTAGGAGATAATTTAGAGCCAGAGATAGGGTGTTCAACCATTAATCAGAAAAAAAAAACTAAAGATATAAAGAATTTTAGATATCTTAGGAAATATTGCATTATGAGAAATGGGATAGAAATAAGGTAATTCTTGAGGATTATTTACTTAAAAGGAATACATAGACAAAGACTCTTTAAAGGACAAAGGAGACTTATAGAAGTAGAAAAAAACACATTAGAATGGGTTAGAATAAGTAAACCTATCAGTGGTAAAAGATGAAAATGTTAATAAAGCAAAGCCAATAGCTATCATCATCATCATCATCATCATCATCATCATCACTATAGCAGACCACATTTATTAAACTATTTATACTAGGAAACATACTATGCATTTTTATATATTACACTAGAGGCCCGGTGCATGAAATTTGTGTATGTGGGTGGGGGAGGGGTGTGTGTCCCACAGGGATCAGGCCTAAATCGGCAGTCAGACAACCCTCTCACAATCCAGGACTACTGGCTTCTAACTGATCACCTGCCTGCCTACCTCCTGCCTGCCAGTCTGATCACCCCCTAACCACTCCCCAGCCAGCCTAATTAACATTTAACTGCTCTCCTGCCAACCCAATCGCCCCCAGCTGTTCTCCCCTGCTAGCCTAATGGCTCCCATCTGCCCTCCTCTGCCAGTCAATTTGGTTCTGATTGGTCAGTTTCTATGCCAGTCAGGGTCTAAAGCTCTGCCTCCTAGGCAGCCATTGGCTCCTCATACTTCACCCAAATTTGGTTTTCATTAATTGGTTTCTATCCCAGTCAGCGTCTCTGGGCCTATCAATGGGCCTGATCAGAAAGGCGGGGCTGATCAGCAGCCCAGGAGGAGGCAGAGAGAGAAATGGAGGTGCAGCTGCTGGCCACGCCCAGAGAGAGAGAGGCAAGTGCTGATCAACAGCTGCCACAGAGGCTATGGATCAGACCCTGCTTCTCTCTTCAGGCCTCTCTCAGAGCCTGATTTGCAGCCCTCTCAGCAGTGAGGCAACCCAGTGCTGACTACACTTCTGACTTCTGGTTGGTTGAGCCTCCTGGTCATGGTGTATGTGATGGACCCAGGGCTTTATATATTAGGATAATTGGAATTTCAAATATCATAAAGAGTATGTACTATTAACTTTCTTTGATATAAGAGAAAATTGAGGTTTACCATGATTAAGTAACTTACACAAAATGAATAGCTGTTAACTGGCATAGCCAATACTCATCTAAGGTCTGTGACAGACAAAAATTTATGTTTTCAGAAACCAACTTGAACCTATTCCAGAGATGAAAAACTTGGAAACTCTAAATAAGCTTTCAGAGTTTTCTGTGTATATTAATTATCCAGGATATATTTTTTCAATTACCACAGTTACTTAACAGTTTGGATATTATCCATCGCTTTATTTATAGTGAAAATGTAAAAACATAAATAAATATTCTTCATGTGACTGGCTATATCATATCATAGAAACTCCCAAGTAAATCAGCTTAACTTAGTCTTGATAAATTTTAAATATAAAAACTAAAAAATAAATAAATAAATAAATAAATAAATAAAGATTTTAGTATATAAGTAGGTAAGAGGAGTTGTTAGTGTTAATAAGTTATTTAATGATTAATATTATGCTTCTTTTAAAAGAAGGGAACTTTATTGAAATCGCAAGATTAAAAAAAAAAGATATATCCCCTAGGATTTTTATTTTATCATTATCAAAGTTTAATCTACTATAGAATTTTCTCTCACATTTATTGCCCATATATTGGCCTCTAGTTATGTAAGCTATAAGACAAACTATCCTATCTAATAAAAGAGTAATGTGCAAATTGACCACACCTCCGCTACACCCATAAGCCATACCCACTAGCCAATCAGGAGAAAGTATGCAAATTAACCCAACCAAGATGGCTGCAACCACAGAGAGAGCAGGAGGCTTGAATTTCCCTAGCAATGGAGGAAGCCAAGCTTTCTGCCTACCCTGGCCTGCCTTGGCCTCCGATGAAGGCTACAAAGTTTCAATTATAGAAGATAAATAAATCCAAGATACCACAGCCTCCAATTGGGTCACCATGGGGCATGACTGGCCTACCACACAGGCCCCTCGTCCACTGGCCTACCACACAGGCCACCCCATTACCCAAGGGAACCTCCACCCTGATCCAGGACATGCTTAAGGCCAAACCAGCTGGCCCCCACCCATGCATCAGGCCTATATTCTATCTAATCCTATCTAATAAAGGAATAATTTGCAAATTTACCATCTCTCCAACACACAAGATGGCTGCCCCTATGTGGTCAAAGATGACTGCCCCCATGTGGATACAAGATGGCCACCACAAGATGGACAGCAGGGAAGGGAAGTTGGGAGGGACCAGGACTGCAAGGGAGGGCAGTTGTGGGCAATCAGGCCAATAGGGGAGGGCAGTTATGGGTGACCAGGCCTGCAGTGGAGGGTAGTTAGGGGAAAACAGGCTGGCAGGGGAGCAGTTAGGCATCAATCAGGAGTGGTTAGGGGATGATCAGGCTGGCAGGCAGAAGTAGTTAGAGGCAATCAGGAAGGCAGGCCAGTGAGCACTTGGGAGCCAGCAGTCCTAGATTGTGAGAGAGATGTCCTACTGCCTGTTTAGGCCCGATCCAGGTAGGCCCCAGGTAGGATCAGCCTAAACAGGTTGTTGGAAATTCCTTGAGGAGCTCCAGATTAGAGAGGGTGCAGGCTGGGCTGATGGACACACACCCTTCACACACACACCCTGTCCCCCCGCCTGCATGAATTTCATGTACCCAGCCTCTAGTGATAACATAAGGTCAGGTTTTATAGCTCTTACTATATGATAGTACTATTCTAAGGGCTCTAAGATATATTAACTAGCATCCTATGAATTACATGCTAAAACATGCCTATGAGCTAAGTATTTTTACTACACTCATTTTATAGATGGAAAAACAGAGGTATAATTAAGTAACTTGACCAAGATTCACTTTTATTAATTAGAAGAGTAGTTTTCATCCAGAGAAATTCTTCTTAACTACTACACAAAAGAGCCTTATAAAAAATCAAGACTATTATAGTAGCAGGCATATAGGCAGTTAAATCTGATTTTACAACATACAAATTAGCCCATTTCTAATTAATTTTAATTTGGCAACACAGCTGAAATCATAAATTAGAGGAACTCAAAGTTGATTCATCTGATTACTTTTCAACAAATTAGACAAAATACTGTACAAGCATTTCAAGACATGTCAGTCGAGGCATAATTCAATCTTATTTAAAGCTGAGAAAATACATTATAAAAATCTAAAAATTGTTTCTAAATTTTTCTGGGAAAAGCTCAGAACATATTCCTTTTACTTTCCAACATAAGCATTGCACATGAGCACTCAGCCCTGAACTAAATCTACCTTGTGAACTGTAATTGTTTACCTTTGCTTTTATGACATATCCATTGTTATCTATGATTAATATAATGAAGAGTTTACAGCCAAGAAAACAACCTTTCAATTACATGCCTTGCCAATGGAAAAATACAGATCAATTTTTACAGCAATTCTGTAAGTTCTCATTTCCAGTCTGCAGTTAACTGTGTTGCTAGAATTAAGGAAAGAAGTGAAAAATCCATCTTCAGACCAAAACATTAAAGGTTTCTCTATTATGAAAATTAAAAATAACCCTTCCAGCCGAAACTGGTTTGGCTCAGCGTCGGTCTGAGGACTGAAAGGTCCCGGGTTCAATTCCGGTCAAGGGCATGTACATTGGTTGCAGGCACATCCCCGGTAGGGGGTATGCAAGACGCAGCTGGTCGATATTTCTCTCTCATCGACATTTCTAGCTCTCTATCTCTCTCCCTTCCTCTCTGTAAAATATCAATAAAATATATTTTAAAAAATAATAACCCTTCCGGGCACTTATATATTTAATATTGGGTAGACCACATATTGGAATGAAAATAAATCACATTCACTTTTCCTTTGGATGTTTGGGATTAGATAGATGCTGTCAACATTAGACTTGCAATAGGTGTCTTTATCTTTTTAAAAAATATATATATTATTGATATTTTACAGAGAGAAAGGGAGAGATAGAGAGCTAGAAACGTCAATGAGAGAGAAACATCAACCAGTCGCCTCTTGCACACTCCCCACCAGGGATGTGCTCGCAACCAATGTACATGCCCTTGATAGGAATCGAACCCGGGACCTCTCAGTCCGTAGACCAACGCTCTACCGCTGAGCCAAACCGGTTCGGCTGGTGTCTTTATCTTCATATTTGTGGCCTGCTTGTCCCACAATCATAATCACTAGAGATAATCATCTTTTACTGAGAAATAGTTGCTTGTGTAAAACATCTTACCTTTTTGTAAGTATTGGCAATTGCAGTTAATTGCTATAGCTAATGACTAACCTCTCAATATCAATAAGGTATCTTCTTACTATTCATTGTCTTCCATTTGCTGGGAAGCCAACCCTGCTTTTTTCTGACTAATGTAAACTGCCACTGAGATTTGGAGGGTATGAATTTCAACCCTGACTCTACTGTAGGTTGTTAAGGTAACCTCTCATGTTTCCCCTGTCCCCCCTCCCCACCACCACTTCCCTCTCTTTGAACTCAAGATATCTCATAGGAGGATCTTGAATTGACTCATTAAAAATTCTCTAAGTGAAGGAGTTTCAAGGGCTTATTAGTAATTATGGACTTGGAACGTGAGTAAATTACAAGGCTTTAACCTTTAAAAGCAACAAATTCACTGAACAAAATCTGCATTTATGAGTTCAATGACACAGGATGAGGTCTGGTAGAAAAACTGCCTTAGGTTCAGAAATGTGTCCTGTAAAACCTCAGAATTCTGAGTTAGTATTAATCTTTTTATCTTAGATTCTTATGTTCCTTGAAATCCTGGTTGTCAAAAATACGTTGTGGCAAAGATCTTTCTCCTGTAAGAAAGATCTTTACCTCTTCCTCTCTCTACTTACTAAGCTGCACACATACACATAATTCTAACTTACCATCTTGGTTCCTTTTTCTCTTTTATTTTTTTATTTATTTAAAAAAATATATATATATTATTGATATTTTTACAGAGAGGAAGGGAGAGAGATAGAGAGCTAGAAACGTCGATGAGAGAGAAACACCGACCAGCTGCCTCCTGCACATCCCGTACCAGGGATGTGCCCGAAACCAATGTACATGCCCTTGACTGGAATCGAACCCGGGACCTTTCAGTCCACAGGCCGATGCTCTATCCACTGAGCCAAACCGGTTTCGGCTCCTTTTTCTCTTTTAAATTGCATTTCTGGTTATTTCCCGCCAGGACCAATTACACTGAAGGAATCTAGAAGGTGATCAGAAAAACTCCAGTGAAGAACATTCACTCCAAGGATCCTGGAATCTACTAATACCACGGTGAAGGGATCCCCATGATTTTCTGTGATATTTGAAACAATAGGGTTGATAGTTTATAACCCTTACTACCCTCTATCTGCTTCAATAAAATATACCAATAGTTTGTATGCTGTATGAAAGTCTATAGTAGCACTTAAGAGAATCCTACATGAATTTTTTATAACAATTCATATACATAACCAAAGGTTTTGTCCCACTATCATAAACTCGTAAAACATTAGCAAACAATCTGAAACTGATGCTGTTAGGGACTTTTCTAGTAGTAGCTAGCCTATTTGGAAAATTATGTTAAACCAACATGTCTATAAAACGTATACACAATTTTCCAAAGCCATAGAGATAAATTAGACTGTTGTAGTCTTAGCCCCAATTCTTAACTTTAACTTTCACAATGCTTCTGCATAGAGCTCTTGACTTTGCTCTATTGCTACCAGTGATAACTCCTTTGATCTCACTATCTCTTATCTTCACAGGCTGGCCATTTATTTTTCTGTGAAAATAAGAAATGTATTTAGGAAACTTTCTTAGTATTTCATGGACATTTCTAGATACATGTCTCATAAGAATTTGAATTCAACATGTTCAAAATTGAACTTATTCTCTTTTTCTTCCAAACAAATCCACTACTTCTCCTGACTTCTGTATTTCTGAATCTGTCATCACCCAGTTACTCAAAAAATTTTTTTTCTCCTTTCTCCTATAATGTCAATTCATGGGGGTTATACCTCAAAATTTTCACATCCTTTTCAGTTCTTCCATTCCACACTCAATAGTCTCATAACCACTTCTCTCATTATTTCAATCAGTTCTGTGAGCTACTTCCCAAATAATTATTCTAAAGAACACATCCAATGATTTCACTTCCTTGATGAGAAATTGTTTGTTTCTCAATGAGGAACAAATTCACCTAAATTCTCTCTGGCATTGAAGATCATCCAAAATATACCTGACATATATATGTCCTATACACTGATGTGGACCTTCTGTTCTCACCAAGCTCAGCACCCCAATTTTTTCTGAAACTTTGTTTCTTTGCTGCCTTTGCTATTTTCTCACTGATAGTGAGTATAGTACCTTTGGTTGAGAATGGTACTCTCCAATAGAACTGTGAGAATGGAAATGTTCTACAATTCTGTGCTGTCCAATATGGTGGCCAGAAGCCACAAATGGTTATTGAACCCTTGACATATGGCTAGTGCAACTGAGAAAATGAATTCTTAATTTTATCTGATGAATTTAATTTTAAATATAGTTGGTATACCTTATTATATTCGTTCTATTAGTTTCAGGTGTATAATATGTGTTGGCAAGATGTGGAAAAATGGGAACCCTTGTGAAGTGTTGTTGGAACTTCAAATTGATGTAGCCATTATGTAAAACAGCATGGAGATTCCTCAAAAAAAATAGATTTACCATCTAACCCAGCAATTTCACTTCAGGGTATTTATTCAAAAACAACAAAACCCATTAATTTGAAAAGATGATTGCCCCCTATGTTCATTGCAGAATTTTTTACAATGGCCAAAATATGCTATTAAGTTAAATTGAAATTTACCCATTTGCTGATAGCTACAGGAGAGTGCAGGTCTGGATTCCACTCCCATCCCCAAGAATATTCTCTATGTCCTTAGGCAAACCATCTATGATGCCTCTACTGATTTCCCTCTTTGGAGTAATTTTTCCTTTGACTCTTATGACAACTCAGCTATATCTTTTCATAGATTGTATCACTCAGTAATAATCAGAAAAAAGTTATGAAAAGGTTGAATTCTGGATGCACATTGGCATACATTAGCTGTGTAACTTTGGACAATTTACCTAACTTCTCTAACTTTCAGTTTCATCATTTGCTTGTTGTTACCTCAGAGAGCTGTTGCAAAAATGAAATAGGAAAAAAAGTGGAAAGCTTAGTTTTATTTCAGTATACGTATCTGGGTGCAAATCCCTGATCGGTTTCTTAGAATTCTGAATTCAGCATCTACTGAGATTCACTCATAACTTAAATGCAAAGACTAATAAGATACAGTCCTTCCACTCTTCAATTCACAGACTGGTATGGGGGTGTGTCTTATCTTTTCTGCTGGATTTTGAGCCCCGAGGAGCAGAAATCACATTTCCTTATCTTTATAGTCTGCTAAAAGCCTTCTACCACATCTGGTACATGGGAGACTATAAATAAATACGATTTATTCAATGGATATTTCTTTCTCTATCTCTCCTCCTTTTAACATAAGTAGGGTTGTTTTTGTACTCTGAAGGCATTTGGCTTGCTGAATCTTTTTTTACAGTTACTTCTCTAAATTATAGTTACTTCTCTAAATAATCAATATAACATTTGAGGACAGTTAGTTTCATTGTTTTTCTTCTCCTATACTTACTTTGGGATATATATTTATGGAGTAGAATATCCCCTGAAGAATGGAGAGTAAACAAATAAAAGTTTCGTTCTTTGTTGTTTTTTTATTTTTTTTTAAAAATGTTCTGAACATTGCCAACACATTTCAGATTCCTGTGGATCCCCACGCTCCCACATTGTAGCTACAACTACATGTCACTAAGATTTGAGAATTGAGCATATTTCGTGTACTCTTTATTTAGTTTTCTATATAATAGTTGACAACTCTAGTGTGTATCCATTATACAAGGTGCTTGTTGAATGAAGGATTTTTAGTGAAATGAAGTTATTTGCCGAGGCATTTTTTTCTTTCTTAAATCTTATTTTACAACCATAATTTGAAAACATACATTTCTATTGCTCATATCAAAAAAGCCATCATTTTACTCTTTATGATATGAAGTGAGCCTGGCCAGTGTGGCTCAGTGGTTGTCTGCCAACCTATGAACCCAGAGGTTATGGGTTCCATTCTTGTCAGGGCACATGCCCAGGTTGTGGACTTGGGCTAGATCCCTAATGCAGGGGCATGAAGGAGGCAGTTGATCAATAAGTCTCTCATCACTAATGTTTGTCTCTCTCTTCTTCTCCCTTCCTCTCTCTGAAATCAATAAAAACATGTTTTTTAAAGATATAAATAAAATAAAATACCAAGTGATTCTGAATCATAAAATTCTGGTAAATGTTTTTTTTCCCCTTCTAATTTATGTTTAAAGTTATTCCTGATTCTTCATTGCAAAACAGAAAATTAATTGTAAAATATAAAAACCACCATCCAGTTTGCAACTGACAAAATTTCTTTAGATATAAAGGGCAAACTGGGTCAAGTAAAGGTTTTAAGAAGCAAAAAATAACACTTAAATGTCATGGTTTTTTATGCATAAAGCTAGCAAAACAAATAAAAGTATTAAAGACTATCAATACATTTGAAGTTATGGATAAAGTGTAATGATGAGTTCAATTTCCTTTCTTTTATTAAATATTTTTTATTGATATTTTACAGAGAGGAAGGGAGAGAGATAGAGAGCTAGAAACGTTGATGAGAGAGAAACATTGTCCAGCTGCCTCCTGCACACCCCCCACCAGGGATGTGCCCGCAGCCAAGGCACATGCCCTTGACCGGAATCGAACCTGGGACTTCTCAGTCCGTAGACGGACGCTCTGCCACTGAGCCAAACCAGTTTCGGCTCAATTTCCTTTCTAATACTTTCTGTTAATTAGAAGAATGTGGAAAAAAAAACACATTTAAATGCCAAATGCAAATTTTAGCTTGAGGTTTGGGCAATATTTAAGTTCTTAAAATTATTTGCCACTGACAAGTTTTTAACAGGGTAGAATGTAATAAACTTTTATGTAAATCATCAGCGCTCTTGTAAAATCCAATTATTGGTTCATAGACCTTTTCTTACTAAGGCTTTGCACTTTTTCTTTGAAATTTTCACAGAAGATAGTCACATAAGGCAAACACTCTATCAATTCATCATGTGGCCACGTGAAAGCAAACTGCTATGAAAATGCAAGGCATTTTTGGCATATTTGCTATGATACATATGATTAATGCTGTATCATAAATTCTCTAGCTTATGTTTATAATCCTCTCCAAATAGACTGAGTGGTTTCAATAATCTATACTAGGTGACCTTCCAGAATCTGTTAGAATCTCTAGAACTTCTCAATCCTTAGTTGTGTAACAATACAAAATTTGTCACTGAGTGATTATTTGAATAAAACCCAACAGAAATGTCTATTTTTTCTGTGTTTGCAATTATTTTAAATGAAAATGTTTTAAAGGATTTAGTTTTACTTAGGGACTATTGAAGGATAAAGTGTTTCTTTGATATGAGGAACTAAAGATTTATAAAAGATATTTTTAAATGTTCCTTTGACATTTAGCAGGGAAGTGAGCTAAAAGGAAATGGGTGGAATTTTACCAAATATATCTAACCCAAAATATTCTTAACCTGTTCAAATCAATTTTTCCTTTATGATAGAATTTTATTTATTTATTGCATTGATTTGTTGTTGGCTAATATTGAAGTTTCTTTTTTAGTAACTTGAATACGAAATGACTGTAAAATTAAGTTACCAAAGGTAATGGAAATTTGATTTCCTTTAAAACAGTGTTTCCCAAAGTGTGGTACGCGTACCCCCAGGGGCACGGGAAGAGTTTGGTGGGGGTACGCATTGCACCGGAGTTTGGTGGGGATATGCACTGCACCGTGCTTAGCTGCACCTAATTCTAGGTTCTCATGAGTCAAGTCAAGACAGTCTTGTGAGGCGTGAGATGGTCTGGTGTGCAAATAAATGTTATTTATAATATAACTTTCATTTATATTTTATTATGAATAATTTTATTTTTTGTTTATTATTATTTTGTGTATGTACCAAAAAAATTTAAAAATAAATATATTTTGATTGTTATTAAAATAAATCCTTTTTTTGACGAGGGGTACTCAGCATTATGAAAATTATAGAAGGGGTACATATATGTCAAAAGTTTGGGAAACACTGCTTTAAAACATTTAATTCATTTATTGCTGCATATTTTTCCAAGCTTATTTTACTAAATAGATTTAAAATGACCTCAAAGGCTCATTATGTTTTAAATCTGAAAGAGCTTATCAACTACTGTCCCTTTCTTTTACAGCTGACTAAACAGAGGACAGTACAAATTAGATGACCTGATAGAAATATAGACTCTATGTGTGCTACCTTTCACCTCCCATTTTTGGAGGGTTTTGTTACTTTTAAGCCTCTCAACTGTTGAGTAATCTCTTTGTTTCTTCCATTTTCCTTTTTTCATGAGCTTAACATCTAAATACATTTAGCTATTACTCGTGCGTGTGTGTTTTTCCAGAGTAACATTCAACCATTTCTTACATTCAACTTTGACCAATACTAAAATTTTTTACAATATTTTTTTAATATCCTGCCTTGTCCTCCAGTCTGTATCAGTAAGGTGCTATTGTTATGTGCTGCATAAGAAGTAACCCCAAAACTCAACTGCATACAGTACCAAGCATTTATTTTTGTTCAGAGATCTGCAAATTAATGCAGTTTGATCTAGACTGGGTTGGCTGTGTTTGGTGTCAAAACTGCCTGGCTACCTAAGCATGTTATTTTCATGGCAAAGGGAAAAGACGACATCTAAACTCACAAGTATATTTCAAATCTACCCTGTTTTCCCGAAAATAACACAGTGTCTTATATTAATTTTTGCTCCCAAAGATGCGCTAGGTCTTATTTTCAGGGGATGTATTATGTTTCCATGAAGTAGGTCTTATTTTTGGAGGATGTCTCATTTTCGGGAAAACACAGTAGTTTCATTTCACCAACATCCAATTGACCAAAACAAGTCACTCAGCCAAACCCATCATCAATAGGATAGAGACCACATTCCTTCTGAAGAGATGGGGGCACTGAACAATAAATGAACATTTGCTAGACAATAATTTAACAAACCAGTTCTGGAGCTACTCAAAACTTTGTTGATACAAACCCACTCTTCAAATAATTTTGAATAAATATAGACACCAACTGTGTGTCAATATTATTAAATCCTTTATTTCTTGAACTCTCCCCTTTATGAAGATTTTGTGATAAGAACTCAGGAATGATCTTTTTTGGGAGGAAAATAATGAACACTAGTACAATTTAGATTCATTGTTAGGGAAAATTTTACAATCAGTGTTTAAATTACCTATTGGGAAAAGTGGGAATGATTGTTTGCACACTCCTTCCCAGAGCACAATTTTTAAGAATGTGAAATAAATAAACATGGCCTTTCTCCAGGAAAGATGGTCCATGCAGCCTGCCTCAGCAGTTTTGCAAACCCAGAAATAACATACTGTCAGAATCTTTTGTGATCAGATGCCTGCATATCTCACAATAATCTCTATCTTACAGCTTTTTCCACTTATTGTAATGCATGTGTAATTGGGTAGCCACTCTACAATTGTTGGTTATGGAGGTTCTACAATAATTAATGATGTGAGGATCATACTTGTCTATATACTAGAGGGACAGTGCATAGATTCATGTACCAGCAGGTTCCATAAAGCCTGGCCTGAGCCCTATAGCAATCTAGGACCCCTCGGGGGATGGAGTAGCATGCAAAGCAGCAGTCAGCCTGGGGAGGAGCCCGAGCCCCAGCTGGGCACCATAGTAAGTGGCTGTCAGCTGATCAGCACTCCCGCTGTGGGAGTGCACTGATCACCAAGGAGCAGCACCTGCATCAAATGTCTGTCCTCTGATGTCAGTGCACATCATAGCTACCAGCCAGTCATCTGGTCACCCAATTGTCCAATCACTTAGGCTTTTCTATATATAGACCAGAGGTGTGGTGGACGAAATTCAAGCATGAGGGGGCCCTCAATCCAGCCTGTACCCTCTCCAATCTGGGACCTCTCAGGGAATCGGGCCTAAACTGGCAGTCAGACATCTCTTCGCAATCTGGGACTGCTTGCTCCTAACCCCTCACCTGCCTGCCCACCTGATCACCCCTAACCACTCTGCCTGCCTGTCTGATTGCCCCTAACTGCCCTCCTCTGCCAGCCTGATCACCCCTAACTGCTTTCCCCTGGTGGCCTGATCATCCCTAACTGCCTTCCCCTGGTGGCCTGATCACCCCTAACTGCCTTCCCCTGGTGGCCTGATCACCCCTAACTGCTCTCCCCTGCCAGCCTGATCACTCCTAATCTCCTCTGCCTGGGCCCCCACCACTGTGGCTTTGTCCAGAAGGAAGGCAGGATGACTGGAAGATGTCCGGTGGACCCGGTCTAATTAGCATATTATCCTTTTATTAGTATAAATTGTCTATGTATAAGATTGTTTTTTAGGTTTACCAAGAAAAAAGGTTTTTTGGGTGACAGAATATTATGTCTTATAAGGCATTTGACACACCACAGGGGAGTTCTTTACATATTTATGTGGTTCTGTTTGCTTTGTTGCACTATAGAAATGAAATGTAGCCTGCATAAATTATTTTTTCCTGTGTTAACCCACTTCTATATTTAACTAATATTGATGTTTATCACCAATCTTTTCTTCAATCATTTTCTCATTCTTAAAGTCTTAAATTTTTAGTCATCTTCAGTTGACCTCACATATCCTCAAGTAATTTACATTTTTTTAGGTAAGTACAAGTAAGTGAAATGTTTTTGGAATCTTTGTGTGTTTAAAAATATTTTCTAGTGCCCTACATAAACAAGAACTTTTTTAGGTACAACCTCTTTCTTCATAATGATTTAGATGTTGCTTCATTTCTTGCTGGTGTTAATTTTTCAAAAAAGAAAACCGAGGCCAAGATAGCTTCCTTTCTTTCATAGATAACTTACATTTTCTGTCTGTGCACTTCTAAGACTGCTTCCCTTGTTTTTCAAAAATTTCCCAGATGTTTTATTAATCACTGAGTAGTCAGTCTAGATAGACTCTTGGTCTATCTAGAAAATGGCATTCGGTTATTTTTTTATTTGATGCTACTGTGTCGTTTGTTTTGACTTCTTTCTCAGGAATAGCCGAGACCATTTAAAGCTCTTCCCAACTCATAACCTACTCGCAGTCAACACACTGCTGTCTAATGGAGGGCTTAAAGGCACAACCCAGAGGCCATATCCTCTCCTCCATTCTGCATCCTCTTACTTGGGTCACTCTTCCCACACACTGGTGCTTGAGTTCTGCCTCTCCACTTAGGCTTTTGTCTTCTATGTTACCATGATGCAGGCTGCCACACATTCTGCATGGGGTCTGCCTTGTTTGTCATCTGACTCTTGGTTCCAGTGCATAACATTGGCTAAAGCAAGCCCTCAGGAGGTAAGCCAAGTCTTCTACTGCACCAGATCTTTCTTATCTAGCACAAGAATTCAGACACTCCAAAGAGCCAAATTTCCTGAGTATATATATATATATATATATATATATATATATATATATATGTGTGTGTGGTTTTTTTTTCCCTTTGTGAAATAAATAGAATCAGTAGATTTTGGTGTGCATGATCTTTCCACCAGAATTTTCACACTCGTTTGAAACATAATTCCAGAGAAACAATTGGTTGTTTTTCAAAAACATTACTTCCTTTGAAACAACCAATTTTACCCACTTAAAAAACAGTTGCTAACCTTTTCTCTCAAACAATGCATTTTAATGTTTAATTTTCAAATTGCTTTCAAAGGAGAGTCATTAGTGAAAGGACTCTGGCGATTTTTTCTAAATCAAGAGTATATATTTTCACTAATTATTCAAACAAACCATGTCCCTTTAATGATCACCGAGCCAATAATAAAAGATTGGTTTGGTTCAGTGAGGGCAGAGTAAAGCCACTCACCAATGGTACATCAGGCTTGGGTAGAGGACTGAAGTTTACAGTTTCTTCCTCAAAATCTTTCTACTTAATATCAGCTCTCAAACAATTATCAAACTCTGGAGTTGGAGAGTGAGATCAGTCCCCTAGTAATGACTAATATTGGGTTTCTCACTCCTAGGCAAGAGCTCAGAGTCAGATTTAGCATGATTTTTAAAAATAATAATAACACAAGGAAACTTTTATTTTACCTAGTAAGGTAAAGCAAATTCATACCAGGCCACATTCACTGAGTTGTCAGATTATTATGATCTCCGAATGCATAATAATCTGACAACTCATTGTATATCCTATATAATAAAAGGCTAATATGCAAATTGTCCTCTTGACCAGGAGTTTGATCAGTAGGCAGGCCAGCCAATCACCCATGTCCCCTCCCCCTGGCCAGGCTGGCTGGACCCACCCATATATGAATTTATGCACCAGGCCTCACACACACACATACACACACACACTGAGTGGCCATATTATTATGCATTCAGAGATCATAATGATCTGGCCACTCAGTGTATATTGCATACAAACATGTGAAAGGGGTTGTCAGATGATACCCAGAGCAGGGGCTCCAAACTCATTCTTAAGAGCCGAAACCAGTTTGGCTCAGTGGATAGAGCATCGGTCTGCAGACTGAAAGGTCCCAAGTTCAATTCCGGTCAAGGGCATGTACATTGGCTGCAGGCACATCCCTGGTTGGGGGTGTGCAGGGGGCAGCTGGTCGATGTTTCTCTCTCATCGACATTTCTAGCTCTCTATCCCTCTCCCTTCCTCTCTGTAAAAAATCAATAAAATATATATATTAAAAAAAAAGAGTTTGGGGAATCCTGAAAGAAAGCTAAATAGGTGTGTCTCTCAGTTCTGCTGTCGCTATCCAGTAGAATTCTCTTGAGAGCTTTTATACTTTTAATGCCCAGCCATACCCCATATTAATTATATAAGAATCTTTGGGCACGGAACTCAAACATCAGTTTTATTTTAAAGCTCTCCACTGCCCAGATGAGAACTGCTGATTTAGGAGAATATTCTGAGTCATGTGGCAGTTAATAATGAGGCCATGGGGCAAAGGGGTGGGAGTGTGGGGGCAGTGAGAGTGTGGACGTTTTAGGCAGATGAAACTTGATATTCAAAGGCATGAGGTATGAAACTGAGGAAGATGCACTGCACTCTACATTTCTGAGAGGCAGAGGAAGTGTTGAGAGTTATAGCTAGACAGGCCCAGTAGAATTTTGGTACTTTCTCATTGCCAAGTTAAGAATCTTGGATTTTATCCAGGAGTATCCCCTGATGATTGTAATCAGGTTGCTGGGGAGTTTATCAAATTGGATTAGCATGTGAAAGGGAGCATTTTGGCAGTAGCTTGGAGAATGACCTACAGAGAAAGGCAGACCAGACTGGTGGCAGAAAGAACAGCATTATGAGGCCATGCTCAGAAGAACGGGCCAAAAAGAAGTATGATAGATAGTCAGGAGGTGAAATTGATGGGGTTTGGAAATGCAACTCTCAGATCACCTTCAGTATGCAATAGAATTTACTGATGGCCTCAGCTTCTATCCTATAGACACAGCACTTCATTTATGACAAGGGCAGGTTTCCCATAAGCTACGCTCAGCCAATGAATAAGCTCACTTAGCTGCTTCCTTTCTTTTACCCTTCACAGTTCCCCTCTCTCCCAATAGTATCTTGTACATCCCATCCCACCTTGGTGTCTGCTTTTTGGAAGATTCATATTAACATAGTACTAATTAAGTGTGGGGAAATGGAAAAAGGGAAGTTCTAAGAGGATTCTCAGGTTGATCCCTGAGAGAAAAATGAATAAATTTTGGTAACAATTACAAGGAACATGATGAAAGACTAGGAAAGCAAGTCAACTTTGTACATGTCATTAGAATTCTAGGACATTCAGGTAATAATTCCCATAGGGAACTGCATATTATGTATCAAGAAGTCAGAAGAGTATATAACCTAGTAATGTGATAAATTGCAATTGATTTAATTATTTTGAAAAAAGTCAGAAGAGAGTTTAGAGCCACAGGTATAGATTTGAGAATCATCACCCATCAGTGGTAATTTGTCCTGGGGCCATGAGTGGAACACAAAGAACACTAGTTAGTGTGAGGAGTGAGTCAAGTATAAAACTGGGAAAAACTATAGAGGATACAATGAAGAAAGTCTGAGAAAAGGCTGAAAATGTGAGGAATACACATTCACGTACATGAAATTCTTTACCTAAAACGATGGAGGGAAAAATGTGAGTAAAGTTCTGTCAAATACTCCTGAGGGCAAAGTATGTTAAGAAATGAAATGATTGTCTTGGCATCGGGTATGTGAAGTAAGCTAAGAAATGGTTGTTAATTAGATTGTGGAAAATGCCCAAGTGCAAAGTGTTTAGGAAGGAATGGGAAGAGAATGCTAGACAAGAGCATTTGAAGAGCTGCAGTGTGAAGGAATGAGAATGTGTAAGATGCTAGTTAGAGGATAGAGGGAGGTATTTCTGCTTCTTTTTGAGATGGAAGAGGCTTGAATGAATTAGCAGGCAAGCAGCAAAGAGCCGGGACTTGAAATGATGTAAATAAATGATTTGGAATTTTCCTGGAGTGTTAGAAGAGAATTAAATTAAAAACAGAAGTGGTAGAGTTAACTTGATCAAGAGACAACATGACTCACTTTCCTCTAAGCCTGATAATAATAAAGAAAAATACCTAAGTTTCAAGGTGTAAAAGAGAGCCGTTCTATATGGTAGTTCCTATCTCCTCTATGAAGGATAATGCTGAGAGAGGGGCGGGTACTAAAAAGAAGTGATGGAAAAATAAGCAGGTTCTAGAAGGTACAAAGGAAAGAGTGACAAGACCAGTGGTGAAAGGACAGGATAATAAGCAGAGCATTATGGTGATTAGATTATTAGCTGTGTTCAGAGTTTAGCCATGGATAGAGTCTCTGATTTCCATTTCTCTCAAATACACCTCTGGGGACTTCCCAAGGAGGATATATACAGATAACAAGGGCCAAGAACATTACTAAAATGACACAGTAGAACCTTTAGGGTTAGTGAGATACATAGAAAAATGAGCCATAATGGTACATTTTTGCCTCTGGTTTAAGATCCAGACTGAAAGAAAACCAAGATCATCAACTTGACTCTTTCCCCCTATGTCCACACTCTCATCTCTCAGAAAAAAAAATTTTTTTTAAGTGTAAGGTCCATGAGCAAAATCTATTTTAATCCACAGACTAATTCATTAATTAATTTGAATTAATTCCTAACACCAAAAAATATATATCAGATTTTACATAGTAAAGAAAGGAAGGATGGAAAAAGAAAGGTCAAATGTAGAAGTAGAAACTAGGGTAGTCAACTCATGCCAGTTGCCCAGGATTTTTTCAGGATTAGCACTGAGAATTCTCACAGCCTGAAAACCTCAGTTACAGGTAAACCAGTGGCCACTCTTTTAAGAATGTGCTCTGGGGTTCACCGGAGCTTCTATCAGACCAGCATCAATTATTTGGCTAGTTTCATAGGTCTCTGAGTTTTCTAGACTTGAGCCTATCAAAGGCTTATAAACAACTGATTTAATCCTACCTCTCCTATGCATTACCTCCCAATACAGAAGAAACTGACCTAATTAAAGAATCTTAGGCGGGAACAGAAAGAAAGCAATTCGTGTAGGTGACTGCTTTATAAAGAATGAATTTCCACAGTTCACACCATAAGGTTTGTCAGCTGCTAATCCGTATATTTGTTATTCACTAAGGTCCATGCTCCATAATGGCTTACCTGTATGCCTTCAGTTCTTGTGGGTGGGCCTAGGTAAGAAGTAAAACCTGGTTGGAATCTACTGCTACATAACTGGACTGGTTGAGTTTGGGGAGGGGAGGGCAGTGAGAAAGAATGCAATGAGGGCCCAATAGTTAATTGGGCCAAGTTTTCCTTTGGAACCATGAGACAAGATTCAGTTAACTGGACCAGGTTTTCCTTTGGCACTCTGAGCCTAAAGAATCAGCTTGTGCCCTGACTGGTTTGGCTCAGTGGATAGAGTATTGGCCTGTGGACTGAAGGTTACCAGGTTCTATTCTGAACCTTGGTTGCAGGCACATCCCCAGTAGGGGGTATGCAAGAGACAGCTGATCAATATTTCTCTCTCACAGATGTTTCTAACTCTCTATCCCCCTTCCTTCCTCTCTATAAAAATTTATAAAATATATTTTTAAAACAGAGAATCAGCTTGTTAACAGAAGACATTGGCAATCAAGGGCCACCTTGAGGTGCTGGGCTCTCATAGTCTCGAGTTTGGCATGTTGTTGCTGTTGGTGAAGGTCTGATGGCACAGTACTCCAAGTTCAGCCAAGATAGATGCCACACTTCGCTCATGAGCCAAAGAAGAACAAAAGGAAATACCATGCAAGAGTTCCAGAAACATCTAGCCCCAGGTAGTCCAAGTGATTTGTGGAAGCCACACAAGATCTGTGTCTGGACAGATCAGTGACTTTCCCCTATTCGGTTCCACTTTTTGAAATATAAATGTTGGATAATAGTCTATTACATAGCAAATACAGCATACCGGGTATTATTTAGATGTAAAATCTGGGCTGTTATTAGGTGCATTAAATGTGACTGTATTTCAATTGAATGGAGTTCTCCCAATGTTAAGAACTTTCTCTTAAGAACAAATATGGGCACTGCCTCTAAAAAACTAAAATCTTATCGATTTTATAAATAATACTTCAGAGTAAACAATAGTTACTTCAGGTCAAGTTAAATAAGTCAAGGGGTGTGGTAGTGAAATAATAGTGTATAAATGCTGGTGTGGCTTGGTAATTGCTATGATTCACTCTGATCTTCCCTACTTCCTGGGTCTGAAGAGGGCATGTTTGGCTGTGTTTACTACTCATAGCCCTTCCAGCTGGCAGGGAGGGTTCCTGGCTAGTTCCAGGATATTTGCCACTTTGCCACCAATGCTATTGCACTGGACACCAATTTTCTACTGATATGTCATGATCTATATGAGGTCGATCAAAGCTAAATGGGCTGGTTATTCTATCAAGAGAGAACAATGAAGGAGTTATTAAGAAAATCAGAATAGTCAAACTCATTTTATTAAACAAAAAAGCTATTTTTCTTAAAGCAGATTAAAATTTAGCAAGTGGCAGTTAATCTATCAATATTTGATGAATTAATATTTACATAATAAGTTATTTGCCCTTTGGTCAAGTTTTAATTTTCTGGAAATAAAGATGGCTTTAATAATTAAACTAATTTGAAAGGCGAACATGCTAAAGTTGGTAGAGCTCTGTTACTGGAACAATTATTTTTATGCTTTTTGGCATAACAACAAACCTAGTCACTTAAATTTATCATGCATATAATAATGCAAAGCAAATGCTATCCCTTTTAATATTAATCTCTCAGTTTAATATCTACTAATAGTTGTGCTCTTTTTAATTTTTATTCATTTCTTATAATGCCAAAATTGTTAATGGGCAATTTAAACTATGTAAAACAGCATCAAAATGAGACTAATTAACTAAAAATGAATACAAAATGATTTTCTAGAAATCATATTTTTAAACAGTTTTATTGAGTTTTAATTTATGTACAAGGAACTATATGCATTTAATGCATACAATTTGATGAATTTGAACATGTGCAAACACCCATCATCAGAATCAAGATAATAGATATATTCAGTACTTCCCAAAATTTCTGAGTTTCCGTGTGTGTGCGCGCGCACACAAGTGAACATTTAAAATGAGGTCTACCTTCTTAAGAAATAGTGAAGTGCATAATACTGTACTTACGAAGAAGAATAGCACTAAGGAAATGAATCTGGAGTGATCAACTAGGAAAAATAACTTAGTCAGTGGTTTTTAAAGATATGTTCACATACAATGACCCATGCCTTCTGGCAGTTACGATTTTTTCACTCACCCTGGTGGCACCAGCAGGCCCAGTATCTCCTGGCCTTCCACCCAGTGGCTGAACGCAGCCCAAGGCCAACACCTCGGGATCCACCATACAATGCAGAGAGCCATCCAGGTGAAGCAACACTTAACCTTCCGCTCAGCAGCAGATGATCCAGGCAGGCATCTCTTCTCACCCTCCACTCACTGGCAGGAAGCAATCAAGTCCAGAGTCTCCTTGAATTCCACCCAGCAGCAGCAGAAGTTCTAGGACAGGCCCTCCACCCAATAGCAGAAGGCAACCCATAGCCCACAATCTCAGGCAGCTCATGGCCCTTCCCCTAGTGGCAGTGGTATCGGGCAGGTACTTCTCTCTTCCAGGGACACTACAGAGTAGGAAGCACACTAGTTCAGAGTGGCTGGAGCATAGACCAGGAGAAATGCTCTCTGTCTCGGAGGCTACTCTAACATTTTTCAGATATTACTGCTATCTGAAAAATATTTTTAAATGGCCACCATTAAATATCTTCAACAAGAAATTAGAGACTCTCTGAGTACAAATAACAAAAGATTTAAACAAATAAATAAAATTTATTTTAAGAAATAATAAATGGAAATTATATAATTAAAAATTATAATAACAAAAAAATCTCACTAGATGGCTCAAAGTAAAAGGAATCAGTGAATTTAAGACAGACAAACCAGTAGAATTTATTCAATACTAAAAGCAGAGAAATATATATATATATATATATATATATATATATATATATATATAGACTTTAGAGAGGGACAATAACAAAATAACTAATAATATTGGTATTATCATAGTCTCAGAGGGCGAGGACAAGAACAAAATAACTAATATTGGTATTATCATAGTCCCAGAGGGAGAGGAGAAAGAACATAGGGCTGAAAGGTAAGTAAAAAAATAATGACTGAAAACATTTTTAATTTGACAAAAGACATGAATAGACAAATTCAAGAAACTAAGCAAATCCTAAATAGGATAAAACCAAAGAATTTCATGATAATACGTATCATAATTTTTCATGAATGTTATACCATAACATTTACTACATATCAAGAACCATGCTGAAAACATTGCTTTATATCATTTCATTCTCACAATAACCTTTTAGAGTAGATACTACTATTATTCTTTTATTAGGCAGAAAACAAAAACACTAATGCTCAGAGAGTTTGCATAACACTCACATTTTCACATTGTCAATATTCAACCAAATTCATTTTATTGGGTAAAAATCCTTCAGACCTTAAGCTGGTTTCTTTCTCTAATAGAGCTAACACTTTTGATCTATAAAATAATCTACAATCGTATTGCGTATTCATCAGGCCTTTACTATGTTATGAACTAGAGGCTCAGTGTATGAATTTGTGCACCAGTGGGGTCTCTCTGCCTGGCCTGCGGGATCAGGCTGAAACCAGCTCTCTGACATCCTCTGAGTGGTCTGAGCTTGCAAGAGGGCCCAAGCCAGGCCAAGGGACGCCACCAGTGCATGATCGGGGCCATGGAGGGACTCGGGAGGTTGGCCTGCCAGGGAGGGAACGCAGGAAGGCTCCAGAGCATGCTTGGACTATCTTGCTCAGTCTTAATGGGCTGGACCCCTGCAGCAAGCTAACCTACCAGTTGGAGCATCTACCCTCTAGTGGTCAGTGCATGTCATAGTGAGCAGTTGAATTTCCTTAGCATATCATTACCCTATTACACTTTGATTGGTTGAACAGCAGACTGGATGAGCAGACACTTAGGATATTACAATTTTATTATATAGGATATTTCTAATGGAAAAAAAATAAAGGGTTATAGCAGGCATTTTGCAGGATGGATTAAAGAGAGTTGTTTCTAATTTGGAGAAGAGAAAGATAGTGTTAAGTAATAACACTGGAAACCAATAAAGTGTTATTGGTGTAAAAAAGCAGAACTAATCTGCAGCCTGTGGTTTATTTTAATTGTGAGAAAAAGGAACTCTTAGTTATCAACATTTTTCTCACACTAGTCTTGGAATGTGACTGAAATATATACCTTGGTAGCTGGCATCCAACTCTCTTGACCTATGGCCTGAGCTATCAACATTTTATCATGCCACCATAAGGGTCGGTTGTACTACATGTTTTCTCAAGATCCCCATATTATGCTCAAATTTTACAATCTGATTTGCAATAAACTCATAGAGATAGTATAGTCACTATCAGCTTTAATAAGATAGAAGAACATAATAGTCTCTCTTTCTCTCTCTCTCTCTCTCTCTCTCACACACACACACACACACACACACACACACACACACACACACAACAGCTGTTCAGAGTGTGGACCAGGCTTCTCTTCTATTCCTGTTATCTAGAAATATCAGAGAGACGACCTTGGGTGCCCCTGGCAATTCTCAAAGAGGCATGCCCAGTAGAGTTGAACTTGGCTGCCACACACAGTGATTCAGCAATTTATCTGTAGAGAATGTGAAAGGGAGAAGAAGAAGGATTTTTCATCCTGAATTTGGGTAAAGAATGTTTCTCATCATGCACAAATAAAGAGATTTAGAGACTTATTAGTTTTTTTCTTTATTCTAAAGCTTCTAATGCATGTAACTGGCTGATTTCAAAGCAAAAATCCTATTTGCTATAATTAAGCATTCAGAATGTGGAAACTGATTTTATAAGCTCATACAAGAAAGAAAATAACATTTAAGTTAAGTTGAATTAAATGGTGATTACAGAAATGTATCTATATTATATGGCTAAAAACACAGGATAATTTTTTTTTTCTTTTTGCTTATGAGACGTGTGTTCCATTTAAATCTAATAGACATCTGGGAGCCAGATTGATAATTTTGTTAATCCTATTTTACAGAAGAGGAAGAAGAGGCAACAGCACATTAAATGAATGTTCCTCAAGCCATGTGGCAGGATGCAACATATGAATGTCATTGCTCTCTGATATCAGACTGTGCCTCTCCAGACAAAACCCATTTTATTAAAATGAAATCAACTCTTTCTTAAATTGGCATGTTAAAAAAAGCAAACCTTAATGTGAACTCTATCAATCTTTCTTATCAAATGATTCAATGTGGGTATGAAATAGTTCCATTTAAAAAATGACACCAAATAATCTTGCAAAACAACTTTTTCCAAAAAAAAATGTTGGTCTGTTAGAAGATGACTGTTTTTGACTGCTTGGGTATGAGACTTGATTAGAGGGGGCAGAACAAAAGTACAATTCTCCAAGAGGCAAATGAAAATCAGGAATGGAGAGAGAAGAATAAAGACTTTCAAAGCCTAATTCTAAATTCTTTCCTGAGATTCCCAGGAGCACTTTAGTTCTAGAACAATGTTTCCAGAAACACAATCTATCAATAATGACATTTATAGGTCAATTACTATTACCCAGGGAATTTGTTCTACTCTTATTTTACAGTGTATCTGCCAAAAGAAAATCATATATGGCATGTTGTGACTTGGCTCTAAAGTTTTCTCAAAGCTTTTCTTTCTTTTTCAGCTGAAACTCTGAAACTTACCTGCTACCCTTCTGGCCCAGAGCCAAGTCACAACTAAATCTGCACTTCTGTGTTTCTCTGTATCCCAGACAGCCTTCTATTGCAGACCTTGGCACAAAGAGCAGTGTGATGATAGTAAAGACACGGAATGTTAAGGTGAGGTCATGGGGATGGGGGCAGGGGTCAGGGGGAGGAAAGCATGGAACTTCTTGGTTAAATCCTAGAAAAGGCCAAATAACCAGCAACCACTCAGTCGCTGAAGAACCAACAGGCAGATTCCTTATAGTCTCTGTGATGATAGGCAACTCCCTTGATAGTTGCTAAGACAACTTCTTTGACAACAGAGTTAGAAGACTCCTGGTCTGCCTTACCTGGGAGATAAGCCATTGAACACTCTGCTTCATTACTCTTTTACTAGAGGCTCGGTGCACAAAATTTGTGCATGGGGTGGGGGTGGGGGTCCCTCAGCCTGGCCTGCACCCTCTCAAAATCTGGGATACCTTGGTGGGTGTCCAACTGCCAGTTTAGGCCCTCTCCTGCCTACAGATCAGGCCTAAACTGACAGTCTGACCTCCCTCTAGCAATTTAGACTGCTGGTACTGCTCGCCTGCCTGCCTGATTGCCCCTACTCACTCTGTCTGCTGGCCTGATAGCCCCTAACCACTCACCTGCCTGCCTGATCACCCCTAAGCACTCTGCTTGCCTACCTGATCATCCCTAATGACCTCTGTCTGCTTGATTGACCCTAACCACTCACTGGAAGGAGGCTGGCCAGGTCAGGGGACATGGTCATTCTGGTCTCTGGGACCGCTGGCTCCTAACCACTCACCTACCCATCTGCCTGATCGTCCCCAAATGACTCTCCCTTGCTAGCCTGCTTGTCCCCAACTGCCCCCCAACCCACCAGCTTTCTCACCCCTAACCGCCCTTCCCTGCTGGCCTGATCACCCTAACCACCTCTGCCTCAGCCCCACTACCAGGGCTTTGTCTGGAAGGACGTCCAGAAGGTCACCTGTAAGGTCTCCCAGTCTAATTAGCATATTATCCTTTTATTAGTCTTTGAAGATATGATCAAATTCAAATGAGGCTATATCTGATAAGAGTGGGCCCTAAGTCCCATGACTAATATTCTTATATGAAGAATGAGGTTTGAAGACACAGACACAGAGGAGAGGGTTATGTGATGAAGGAGGCAGAAATTGGGAACGATGCAACTATAAGCCAGGGAATGCCAAGGACTTCTGGAAACCACCCAAACCAAAAGAGAAACATAGAACAGACTCTTCCCTAGACCCTTCAGATGGAGCATGGCCCTGCCAACATGTTGATTGCAGACTTCTAACCTCCAGGATCCCAGGAAGTAAATTATTATTGTCATAAATCACCGAATGTGTGGTACTCTGTTTCAGCAGGCTCAGGGCACTTAATACAGAGCTTTGGGGGGAAATACCTGTCTCCTTACCACTCAAATCAGGATCTCTGGGTATGGAACCTCTGCATGAGATGTCAACATCTTATTCAAGGGATTCGTACATGTGATCAGGAGCCCACAGCTCTAGACGTCTTTAGATGTATATAGATTATTAATACTTCATTTTGAAACATGTCAGAAACACTACAAGCAGTTGAATATCAGTGTAAGTTGTAAGTTTTTAAAGTCTCAAAGTCAGTTATTCAGATAAGAAGTATATTGAGACAACATTTCTCAGAGTTTGGTGAGGGAAACAGTGATATTAGGATCACCTGCAGCCTATGAATCAAGCATTTTTGGGGTCCCATCTAAAATCTAATGACTAGAATCTCTAGGGGTAGGAACTGGGCAGTTCAGGTCGTCAAGCTGTTCTGAGGAGGAGGCTATGCATACTGAAAGTGGAAGGCCGGCTATATAGAGGAGATTGAGCCACCAAGGAGAACCTTCCCAAAGCTGTAGAAATTGATTGAACATAGACAAAGAGCCTAAATGAGTAATGTCATCAGTAGGAAGTGTTGAGTAACAGGTGCTGGAACAAAGAAGGGTCCTTTCTGGAAGCTGATGAACATCAGGTGGGGCTGGTGAGAGACAGAGAACTTTGAAGTGCATGGTTGAAGAAACACCATGGGTGATATCTGAGAGTTAAGTAGAAATATGGAATCTTGGGCTCACCTCAGCCCTATTAAATAAGAGAGACTTCATTATAACAAACTTTCCAGATGATATCAACGTACTTCACATTTTGAGAAATGCTATCCCTGTAACGGTAAGAAACCTGTCAGAAGTTTCTGAGCATGGAAGTGCTATGTTAAAACTACGCATGAGCAAGCTTAGCTTAGGGGAGCTGTTTAGGGTGAATTGGAAGTGTTTTTCTAATGATGGCAATGTTCTAAGTCTGTGTTGCTCAATACAGTAGCCACATGTGGCTTTAAAGCGCTTGAAATGTGGCTTATGTGACACAGAAACTGAATATAATTTTAGTCATTTAAAATGTATATTTAATTTTAGTCATTTAAAATGTATATTTAGATAGCCTCGTGTGGTTAGCAGCTCCTGTGTTGGACAGCGCAGGCTTAGAGGCTGCAGAAATGAAGACTGATTAGGAGGCATCAGTGGACAGAGGGTGCTCTGACTGCCCCTGTGGGAGTGACATTGTCATACGGTATCAAATGTTTATTGGTTCTCACACCATTTCTTGTACGTGCTCAGAAAAATGTAGACAATCCAATTTCCTGAGGAATGAACAAATGAACTAATGATTATCTAATTGTGTCTACAACCAACTTTCAGTTATAAAGGATCTGTTTATCCTGGCTAGTGCTTTTCTAGTGTTTTGGCTCTCTTTCCTTTTCATTTTGCCATTTACATTCCTTGGTTTGTCAATGTCACTTGCCAGAGGATCAACAGAGACAAAGAAACTTGTGTTGCAAAGATCTAAACTTGTGAAGAAAAAAGACACTTTTCTTTGCCTGATATATTTTGTTTGTCTTTGTTTGGTCAATTTTAAATGTCTGTTTCTCTCCAAACTCATTGTCTTTTTCCTAGTGACAGGAGAATTGCGAGTGACATGCTATTGATCACTATTATTAGGGTTTGTGTGGCATTCCAATACTGGCTTGGGAAATGGAAGGACACAGCGGTGAGCCCTGGCAGGCTATAACTTTCACTCTGGCTTTCTTAGCTCATCCTACTGACTCCCCTTCTTAATCCATGAACCTCCCTCACTCACTCCATGCCCTGGAAATCAAAACCTATTCCTGAGTTTCTCTAAAGCTCCAGATGTCCCTCTTATTCAATTTATACCTCTTTCAATTCTGTGATACCCAAGCTTATTCTCTAAGTGCTGCTTTCCTTTTGTGCTCTCTGTTTCTTATAGTTTCTTTCTTAATTTTTAGCCAGCAGGCTGCCAACCCCTCTCTTCTTGAGCCCTCTCCCCAGCTTTTATGAATGAACAGACATTTTTTGCTTTCTAGTCATGCTCTGGCCAGTCTCAAAGACTACAAGAGTAAGGCCAGATGGAAATGTTTTTGCAGCAACAGTGTAATGGATTAGATCCCCAAAGTTTCTATTTTTAAAGATATTAGCTTTTAAACTGGGACATAGCTCTAAAGACTAATAGATTTACTCATTTGAATATCTAAACACTCCCTGCTTGGACAGTGCTCAAAATCTGTTAGAAGAAGACAAATAAATAACTTAAGTATAGTATTATTCTTTAAAATGGGAATAATGCCCTAGCCAGTGTGGCTCAGTTGGTTGGGCATCATCCCGTACACCAGTTTGTTTCCCAGTCAGAGCACATATCCAGGTTGGGAGGGGGGTTTGATTCCCAGTTGGGGTGCATGGGGGAGGCATCCAATCAATGTTTCTTTCTTACATCGATATTTCTCTCTCTTTTGCTCTTTCTAAAATCAATAAAAGAATATTTTAAAAATAGAAATAATGATTTGGTTATAAAATCATTTACAAAGAACAGGAAAGACTTTATTGAAAGACTCTGGTAAAAAAAATTACCAGGGTCTTAAAAGTTAAATTTTTGCCAGGTAGGTGGGTGTGAGTGGTAAGGAAAACATATACAACCTTCAAGGAATGAAAAAGTGTAATAGATTTGGAGAAATACCATAGCCGAGGAATAAAGGGTACAAGATGTTACATTGATTACTGACTATTTAGGTAAGGAATAGATTGTGTAATGTCTTGCACATGGTATTGAGTAATTCTGACTATATCTCATCTGTGGTGATAACTTGTGTGAAATTTTAATAGGTATTAAAATATTAATATGGATAATGTACAAAACAAGAGTCAGAGAGATAAGTTAAATGGTATTGCAACAATCCAGGCAAGAGATGATGGGGTCTTAAATTGAGAACAGAGCAATAAGATAGGAAGAGAAAGCTTTGAGGTAAGTTAGAAGCTGAGAAAAATTCCTAATTTAAAAGTACAATAAGGTTTTTGTAATTTTTTAAGAGCTGGCCAGAGAGGGACCATGGGAGGTTGGCTCCAGGGCATGTCCAGCCATCTCACCTAACCCCAACCCAATGGCCACCTTCTAATTAATTTTCTTTCAATGTGCACGAATCTGTGCACAAGGCCTCTAGTTCTTTAATAAAATTGCTGCACTGACAACATAGAGCTGGCGTTTGGATTGGAGTAGACTGAGCATGGACTTGAAAATCAGGAAAGCCTATGGTTGAGACCCAAATCCATCACTTCCAAGATGGGAGACTCCTGGTCAGATACTTAGCCTGTCTGAAATTAGTGAGCTGAGGGCTCTTTCTTCCTTGAAACATTTATGGGGGCTTTAATTAAAATTTAAAGAAAAAAGAAAAGAAAGAAAATATGAAGAATACCTGGTACATGTGGATATACAAGTAACCTTAGCTTTCTTTCTGCCTTCTTTTCCATCTCTAAAATCCATGACAATGAATTCTTTAACATAAAAAAAGAAAATGTCTCCTTTTGAATTGGCAATGAGAGCCTAAAATATATTTTTTTAAATAAGCAATTTATTTCTTTCCTGGTAGGATCAGGCCTAGTGTACCACATTGTAATGAAATCTCCCAGTGACAGTTTTGTTAAATGTAACAAAATTGGAATGTGCCTGGAGCAGACATATTTCGTTCAATATATTTGTCGTACAAAACATCAGATTCAATAAAGCATGCCAATGCCACTTCCATTGCCAATTGGTTTACAAATTATTTCTGATAATACCTAAAAGCCCCAGAGTGGAGCAGTGATTTCAAGCCAAATGTGCAGAAAAGTTGTTCTCTGTCTTCTGAGGAGCTTTCAGAGATAGCTTTGAATTAAATCTGTCCCTCTGTGTAGATAAGCAATTATCAAATACACCAATAGGAAAGGCTGTCAAAAAGAGAGATTTAGTACCAATGATGGCTAGAATCACTAATAAAATCCATTGGATGAACAATTTCTGCCCGAAGACAACCTGACAAGAAACTTTTTACATTAGAAGGTGGACAGGAAGATTTTGTTTTCATAATGTTTGTCTGACTTTACTACCATGAAATATAAAGTAGAGGCTTATCTTGGAAGCTTAAGCACAATTCTATAGTTAAATCTGCAAAAACAGGATGAACCTAGACTAAAACAACAAAGAGAAGCCTATAAGAATCTTATTTGATTATAGTTTATACAAGATGCACTTACAAAATAATAAAAATGAGAAACTTTACCCTTGAAACCACTGATATTGAGTCAGAAATTGTTGAACTATATATAAAATTTTACCAATGACTATAACTTATAAGGATGTTTGGGGACACAAAACTAACTTTTTATTAACCATTGTGCCTTGCACTACAATGATTACTTCAAATGTTGATCATTTATAATACTCACAGAAATGTGTTGGAGCTATTTTGCAAAAGGAAACACTGAGCCTTACAGTGTTTAAATAACTTGCATAGCCCTGGTGGCATGGATCAGTGGTTGAGCACCAACCAGGAGGTCACTATTTGATCCCCAGTCCTGGTGGCATGGCTCAGTGGTTGAGCACCAACCAGGAGGTCACTGTTTGATTCCCAGTCATGGCACATGCTCAGGTTGCAGGATTGACCTCCATTGTGGGGCATGCAGGAGGCATCCAGTCAATAATTCCCTCTCATCATTGATGTTTCTCTCTCCCTCTCCCTCCCTCTCTGGAACCAATAAACATATATTTAAAAACAAGTAAATAACTTACCCAAACTCAGACAGCTTCAGACAAGTTTATATGACTCACACAGCTAGAAAGGAGTTTGATTTGGTCAAATTTGAACAGGATTTGAACCCAGGGCTAACTAATCTACCTTGAAATTCCTACTGTTTTTTTTTTATTACCCTAGGTACAGTCTTTTATTATCTGTAAAATAGAAATTATGCCTATTGTATTAGTCAGGATTCCAGCAGAAAATAAATGAACACCCAATCAAGGTAAACGAAGATGCTACAACACGGACTATTTGTGAGAGTGCAATAGATATATGGAAAAAGCACCAGTCCCCTGGCCTAGCAAGGAGGGAGAGCCCTTCCCAACCCTTCTAATGTACTAGGCAAGTGATGCAGCCTCTGTTTTCTTCAGTTCCAGGCTTTAACTTCACTCTTTGTTATTTAGTCCTTCATCCACTAGACAGACAGTTAGTGAGCCATCAGGCCTTCAACCAGGTACAGTGCATATGACAATGAGAAAAACTAGCGAGTTTGCTGGCCTTCCTCAGCTTACAAGTGGGGAGAGCACACAGACAAATATACAAGTTCACAGTGAACATTGTTACAAAGGAGAGTTTTATTGCCCTCAGAGAGCATATAATAGTGATATTTGAACCATTAAATGCAGGATTCCCAGGGGAGGTGAAGAATAAGATGTGATCTAAAGGAGGAGTAGGAGGAAGCCCACAAGAGCTGGTTGTCACCAAAGCCAGGGAAACAGTGGGCCATGAAGAGTGGCCTGGCCAGCAGGTTTGAATGATGCCAGGAGGACAAGAAAGGTGAGGACTGAAAACATTCAATGGGTTTGGTAGCATGATGACCTTAACAAGAGAGAGTCTGGTAGGGGATTGAAACAGAAGCTACATCAGATAGTCCAAGGAGCGAGGGAAGAAAAGGAACTGGAGACGGGGTGTGTATACAATTCTTTTTCAAGAACTTTGACTGTAAAAGCGGGGAAAGAAAGAGTAAGGTAGAGTAACTTGTGAGACTGGGAGTGGTTGTTTTGTTTTTTTATTCTTGTTCTTGGAAGAGGCTGGAACCTGCTTAAAAAATCTGGGGAAAGCTTCAGATGGAGTTTCTGAATATACAATGGAGAGAAGGCATTGAGGGTGTACAATTCATAAGACTCTGGAGAGAGGAGCAGAGGAGAGAGCTACAGAAGATAGGATCATATGCTTAGCGTCAGGGATTTGAGAAATTCCTGTTGGATAGTTTCTATTCTCTATGATTAGGGTCACCATCTGAAAGAGGGAATGGTTGGCGTTAGGGATGAGGGTCAGAGTTTTAATATAGTGAAGATTTAAAATGGTGACAGGGATGGATGAGAGAAAGTTAATAAAAGAAATGTAGTGGGATTGAGGACTTACTTGAAATTGGTACTCATGGATTTTTAGTGGGACACATCTTTATGTTGCGAAATAAAATGTGATTTTTACTCTCCCACCAGTAAAAATGTGTGAGTTATACTGTGCAGCATCTGGTTCAAGGCTCTCACTTCAGACTCAAGTTTTTATGAGTTTCATTCTGAGGTTCTTCTTTTCTCACTTCAGACTACATTTTCCTTAGAAATTTCATTCAGATTTACAATTTGCATTATTATCTAGGACACAGGTGTCCATCAAGTTGATGTGGCTTTTGGCTCAGAAAGCATTTGCTTTTTAATCTTAAATTAGTTGGAGATTGAGAGAGTTCATATTAAAATCCAAGTTTCTGACTTCTCTTGAAAATAAGAAAGAAACTGGAGGCATTGGGTCCACAGTCCCCCCATCAATAATGGATTGAACCTGAGCAGCAGCTGTCTCACTTAGATGGGACAATGCTGTGTCCAGTTTATGACATTCCCCACCATTCCTCATTACCTACTTCAGTTATCTACTTTCTCTACCCAGAAACTGTACCATGTAGACATATGAGTTCATAATTCTCAATATACCAAACCATGACTCCCAAATATTTAATTTCAGCTCAGATATCTCTCTTATGCTCCAGCTACCAATAACCAGCAGTGATTGGACAGTCTTTAGGAGACTGTAACTCAATATTGGAAAGGTAAGTGAGCTCTCAAACTTGCTATGCCTCTTATAATTAGAAGCCCAGTGCACAAAAATTCATGCACTGGGAGGGGGGTTCCCTCAGCCTGGTCTGCCCCCTCTCACAGTCTGGTAGCCCTTAGGGAATGTCCTCTGTGGGGAGCAAGCCTAAACTGCAGTATGGCATCCCTGGGCCCTCACAGCCGCTGTGGCTTTGTCCGGAAGGATATCCGGAAGGACAATAATTAGCATATTATTCTTTTAGATTCTGGTTTTAGTGACACAATCAGTTTACCAAACAAATAAAAATAAAACAAAACAAAACAAACAAACAAACAAACAAACAAACAAAAAACACCTGGGAATCTGAATACTTCTTTTTTCTATTTACCTTCTCTATCCCTATTGCTACGACTTCAACTGGATTATTTTTCACTTGGATCATTGAAATCACACTCAACCAATACGATCCAGTTGCTTCTTCTATCTTCTAATGCTTCCTCTTTAGAGACAAAAGATTGCTCTTTCCAAGCACAATATCTTTTCTGGCACATTTATTTAAATTATAGCACACTTCTCATAAAATTTTTTAATGTGCTGGCATAATTCACATGTGCATCTTGCCAATTGATCCTTCTTGAGCTAGAATGCCTCCTGCCTGTCTTCTTGGTGAATTCCTATTCATTCTCTGGGATGCAGCTCAAATTTCCCCTCCTCTGGGAACAATCACTGCTGGGAAGGCAACTTAGGCAGAGCTACGTCTCCCCTCAACTAGACCATGAGCTTGAGGGTAGACACTATAGCCATGTAGTTCAGTTATCCGAAGCACTTAATTCCTGGTGGCAATTGGTTCATGATACGAATTTTAATAAGTAAACTCCTAAATTCATGAGAAGAATGACATTATATTAGGAAAAGTTTTCCTAACTTTAAAATAAAGATTATTGATATATTACAAATTTTGACCTGTCACTCAAGAATTAATTCTAAGACCAAGAGGATGTAACATGCTCTAAAATCCTTTGTTTGTGTTTGTGTGTTCTTAATATATGGAAAACGTGCAATCCTTATATCAAGCTAGGTATTAAAATAAATTTCAAATGAATTTTTATGCTAAATGTTAAAAAAAAAAAAGCCCATCCTATATAATAAAAGAGCAATATGCAAATTAACAATCACTCTGTTATACCCACTAGCCATGCCTGCTAGCCAATCAGGAGTGAGTACGCAAATTAACCCAACCAAGATGGCTGTGGAGATGGAATGAATAGAAAGCTTGGGTTTCCTCGGAGATGGAGGAAGCCAATCTTTCCACATACCTGGATGGGCCCAGGCCTCCACTCAAGGCTATGAAGTTTCAATTATAGAAGATAAATATCCCAGATATCAGTGCTTCTACTTGAATTGCCAGGGGGCATGGCCATCCTGCAAACCACCACAGGCCCCTTACCCAGCCACCCCACACCCTAAGGGAACCCCCACCCTGATCCAGAACACCCTTCAGGGCAAACTAACTGATCCCCATCCATACACCAGGCCTCTATCTAATAAAAGAGTAATATGCAAATTGACTATCACTCCAACACACAAGATGGCCACCCCATGTGGTCAAAGATGGCTACCCCCATGTGGACACAAGATGACCACCACAAGATGGTCAGCAAGGGAGGGCAGTTGGCAGGGACCAGGCCTGCAAGGGAAGACAGTTGGGGGTGATCAACTCTGCAAGGGGAGGGCAGTTAGGGGTGACCAGGATGGCATAGGAGTGAAGTTGGGATGACCAGGCCTGCAGGGAAGAGCAGTTGGGGGGGAACCAGGTCTGCAGTGGAGAGCAGTTAGGGGTGATCAGGCCTGCAGGGGAGGGCAGTTATGGGCAAACAGGCTGGCAGGGGAGCAGTTAGACATCAATCAGGCTGGCATGGGAGTGGTTAGGGGGTGATCAGGGTGGCAGACAGAAGCAGTTAGGGGCAATTAGGAAGGTAGGCAGGCGATCAGTTGGGAGCCAGCAGTCCTAGATTGTGAGAGAGATGTCTGGCTGCTCATTTAGGCCTGATCCTGGTGGGAATTGGACATCCCTCAAAGGGTCTCAGATTGGAGAGAATGAAGGCTGGGCTGAAGGATGCTACCATCCTCTACCTCCGGTGCATGAATTTAATGCACCAGGCCTCTAGTAATCAATAACAATAAATGGAACTGAGGTCTCTCCTAATTAAAATGCATTAGCTGAAGTAAAACAGACTTTTAGAAGGATTTTTTTAATATAATATATGTTTCCTCTGCTATCTTCTCTGAAAAATGGTGTCAGTCTGAAGCAGATATCTGACTTTATAGACACCTAAGTATCTACATACTGGCATATCTTTGCTTTAGGTTTTTATTTCTCTGTTTTAAGCAGTTTTATCTAAGGCAACGCTACTACTGCATACCTTTGGAAAACACATACAATTAAGGATGTATAATAATTTTATCCTTTTGGTACCATGTACACCATTGGTTGTAGCATCGTCCCTTACACCAAAAGGTCATCAGTTTGATTCCAGTCAGATACTACCCGGTTGTGGGTTTGATCCTCATTTGGAGCACATGCCAGAGGCAACTGATTGATGTTTCTCTCTTTCCCTTCAATTTCCTTGGATGAGAATTAAACAAACAAAAATAAATAAAAGAAAGAAAGAAAAAGAAATTACACTTTTTGCTTCAGTTCCCACCTGCTCATTGTTCAATCTATACAAATTTGGGGAGATGAGTGATATAGTTTAAAGTACCTTTCTGAATATGCTTTCTTCCTAAAGAAATCTTTTCAGAGCTTCTGTTCTCGTTGGAAAAAGGATTGCATATGTGAAAGAAGTACATATTTAGAATATTTGATTATGCAATAAAGTTGAATAAGCATGAAAATGATAAGTGTGGTAATAAACATGCAGTAGAAGAGAAGGATGGAATCATTAAAAGGGAGTCAACTAGAAACACAAAGGAGCTGGATCTCCCACTGCATAATTCCCTAGGTTTGCTTTGGCCATTGCTCATAGCTCAGGGTTTGGATTAAATTTGTTTTTCTCCACACTGTCTGCATTTCTCCAAGCAGAGGGCTTAATCTATGTAGACAGTTGGAAAGCTTCAAGCATTAGCATACGCAGGTCTGGCTGTTGTTTTTCTCTACATTATTCCTTGAAAGAACAGATGCCAGACTCGGGGTCTGCAAGGGAGAGTGAAACAAGAACTCAAAACCACCTATAGTAAATTATAAAGCCTAAGTTATGGATTTTAAATTAAATCTATTATTCAGATGAATCGGTTCAGAATCCTTTTACATCTTAAAATTCAATAATGTGCATCATGCATAAATTAACATGGACATTAAGGCCCAAGATACAAGGTGATATGTACAGTACTGGCTTCAGTAGCCTGGGAATATGAGATTATGTTTGTAGAATACTCCAACAAATATCTCTCATAAGTAGTCATATTCTTATTCTTAAACTTGGCTTTCTACATGTTAAACTTTACTTCTGAAGTTTACCTTATTTTCAAGTTACTCAGTGTAAAAGAATAACATGTTTCCTTGTGGCTAATTTATATGTGAGATTTCATATATTTTCAACCATTAAGAACTCCACAACAAACTTGCAATTAAAAAGTACTGTTGAGTGATGAATGCCCTTGAAAACAGTTAGTATAAAGCCAAAGCATTTTACTCTAAAGAAGAGATAAAGTATTCAAATTGGATATGTAAAAAGTCAACAAATTAGAAAAAAAGGACATAAGAGAAGGGAAACAAATGCCAAAGGAATAAGACCAAACACTTCTAAAATGTGATAGATCTGCAGAAGCAGTCTGTTGGACTCATAAAGTCTCAGGTCATTCCCAAAGACAATGCATTATGGTGGTCCTGAGTCATCCCTTAACAGGGAAAAGGAGTGATTAAGTTCAGCATTCTCTTCTGGCAAAACAGTGTGGTGTGCTATTGCTTCAGTTTGGTGGAAAATGCATCCATGTGAAACAACTTCCTGGCACTGCTGGGAAAGTGAAGCCTCATTCTAAGTAGATATCCATCCTCACATCTTCCCTCAGTTTTATGATCGCCACTGTTTTAATTTTAAGCTTGGAAGATTCAGTTCTCCAATACAACTTCAATGGGATTTCCCTCAGAACATTTTTCAGGTTTAAAGAATAGTCCTTGAGATTGACTTTGTTTAGAGCTGAAGGCATGTCAGTGTATGCCATTTTCTCATCACATTCAGCAAAGAATGGACTTTCAAAAAAACCTTAAACATTAACGACCTCCCCCAGTTTAGAGTAGATGTATTTGGCTCATAGCCTTTCAGATTTTTATGATGGATTATATACAGTTTAATTACATTTTGATCAAGATACTGATTCTCACAGAGGCTTGGCCATATGCATTTTACTTCCTTGTGAGAGATTTCTGGGCTTTACTTCCCTACTTCTCCATGACACTGGAAAGTGACTGAAAGTCAGGCATATGATGGATCAAGGAAGAACTGGATTCAGACTACCATCTCCAAGAGTAGTGGTTGTTTTGTGATTTGATCGCCCTTTTCTATTGTCTGTCTATATGTCTGTCTGTTTCCAGCACCTAATCTGCTCCCAGGAGGAAGAATTGACCAGGTGCCTATCCCTGAAGCCAACGTCTGGCATTCCTCCCTCACCCCTGTACTCTCTTACTTCTCCTTGCCTGGGACATTGTATCACTCATACTATTAATCCATTCTGCCTGAACTTAGACAATTGTGTTTTATGCTTTAATAAAACATAGACAGCCTGGCAGGAACCAGTTTGGCTCAGTGGTAGAGCTTCGGTCTGTGGACTGAAAGGTCCCGGGTTCTATTCTGGTCAAGGGCACGTACATTGGTTGCAGACATATCCCTAGTAGGGGGTGTGCAAGAGGCAACTGGTCGATGTTTCTCTCTCATCGATGTTTCTAGCTCTCTATCTCTCTCCCTTCCTCTCTGTAAAATATCAATAAAATATATATTTTTTAAAAACATAGACAACCTGGCTCATTGGTTAAGTATTGACATATGAATCAAGAGGTCATAGTTCAATTCCATGTTAGGGCACATGCCCAGGTTGTGTGTTTGATCCGCAGTAGGGAGCGTGCAGAAGGAAGCTGATCAACAATTCTCTCTCATCATTGATGTTTCTATCTCTTTCTATCTCTCTCTCCCTCTCCCTTCCTTTCTCTGAAATCAATAAAAGCACACACACACACACACACACACACACACACACACATATATATATATATATATATATATATATATATATATATATATATAATTTTTTTACATATTTTACTTGGTATGTATATGTGAAAGAAAAAAACATATACAATCAAGTATATAACCAAGATACGTGCTATGGTCATGAAACACTTTTCAATGATTTTGTTGCTATTTGAACTAGAGAATTATGCAAGAAGTCATTAGCTTCCAATTCCTACTCAAGCTTGTTACTTAAGTATCAGATTCTTATATTATCATAGATGACATTTCTATTACTTATTATAACCACATTTTTAGTGCTTGAGCCATGATTCTTTTAGTAGCATTCTAAATATCACCTTTCAAATTCTTGGCCAGAAATAAATTTTTATTCCCTCCCTTTAATGTCTTTTATTAGGACACATTCCAGCAATTTTTAACTCTAACTTATTTTTCCATCTTCAGCTTGTCATACTGCCATTAGCCTAATAAATAATAAAAAAAACATTACTTCAAGTAACATGTCATTATTAAACTTATATTCCCCTCATCAAGTAACACGATGGGGTTATCTGTATGAAAGTTCTCTGTTTTCCTATTCACTAATATTTCCCAGATTCTAATTATAGTTTGCTTTTCTAGTTAGCTCCAAACCACTTGGTGGTTTTCATGATACCTCCTATTCTTTGGCTTGAATTTGGAGCCATTATTCTTTTAAAAAAATATATATTTTATTGATTTTTTACAGAGAGGAAGGGAGAGAGATAGAGAGTTAGAAACATCAATGAGAGAGAAACATCGATCAGCTGCCTCCTGCACAAACCCCACCGTGGATGTGCCTGCAACCAAGGTACATGCCCTTGACCAAAATCAAACCTGGGACCCTTCAGTCCACAGGCCAGATGCTCTATCCACTGAGCCAAACTGGTCTTGGCTAGAGCCATTATTCTTATTGAACAACATTTATTTTCTGGCTTTCATACCCACTTGTAGCCTAACCCTCTTCCTCTCCCCAAAGTTTTTCCCAGGTGTTCCACTCATTACCTTATTTATTTGCATTAGTATTTATCAAGTATCTGCAAATCTATGTCCTCTAAGAACTGTGCTCAGCACTGGGAATACTTTAGTAAAAACGGTGGCCATAATTCCTTCCATCATAGACCTTACATTCCAATGAAGAAGACAAACTACAAAGAAATCCACATAGAAAATAATTGGGAAGGTGATAAGTTTTAGAAAAGAAACGAACAAGTGGCTAAGAAGAATGTTGTAGGGAGTGGGTCCAGAAAGCCTATGTTTGATTGGGTTGTCCAGATGCAATCCCATGTGGGAGAAGATGATAACCATGTAAAAGCCAAAAGTGAGGGGATCACTGGGCCAATGCCGGGAGCAGGAGAGCACTTGGTATGTATCTTTAAGGAGCTGCTGTAACCCTTGTAAGCAAGGTGGGAGATGGAACAAGATGAGGAGCTGTAAGAATCTGAGAACTCATGGGGTATACCCCTAAACAAGTTAGGGATCTGATCAGTGTCATGTCTCCTATAGCTCCAGGCCTCAGCCTGAAACACAAAGTCCCTTGATGACTTCACAAAGCAAAGGAATTGGGGAGGAAAGGGCTTGGCCAAATTCTGGAGAGAAAACAATACAAAAACACAAAAACAAACAAAAAAAACCCAACCATACTTTTATTCTTCCATATCTTCTTCAACAGTGAGAATAAAAAATAAAAATCTCATTAAGCTAGCCTGCTGCATGTGATCTCTAAGCTAAAGCATGTATCCTGTGTGTGTGTGTGGGGGGGGGGAGGGATACTAGAATTAAATACTTTAAAAATTGCAAAAGATTTGGAAGCTCACCTGCCAGAACATCTTTCTTTTCTACCATAGATAGTTACTATTTAAGATAATTTAGTATTTTGGCATGGAGTTTGTTCCCTTTATAAGATATACTCATGCTTGAATGTTGTATCTTTGAACACCATATCTATCACTGTCACTTCTTTAAAAAATGTAAGATTCCTGTTACCCTCTCGGCTGAATAGCTCCGCCCAGGAAAGTGGGAGCCAAGAACACCGGCCGGTGCTGAGGTCAAGCCTGCAGGACAAGGTGAGAGCCGGGAACTGGACAAAATCCCTGCAGAATGAGAGCACTTGCGGGAGGATACATCATGGTGGACAGGAGGCAGCCAATGCAAAGTCACAGGGCGGAGGAGGCCCGTGCAGGACCCCTAGGTTGAGCTCCTGGAGCAGCTTGTCTGTGCCTGGGGAAGGACTGTTCCAGACACACACCAGCTCAGGCAGCGGAGGCTGAGGGCTCAGAACGTGCTTGGCCTGCAGATCCTGCTGGCCATGTGCTTTTCTCAACTTGATTTGTGAAAGTTCAGAGCTGAGTTTTGTGATCAGATACCTCGGTTAACTCTACTCCAGAGAGGAATTGCTTTTGATTTGCTTAATCCCTGTCATCACTAACCAGTTAAGAGTATGTTAGAGACAATTTTCAGACCGCGGTTTCCATGGACCACACAGGTAGTGGTAATTCTGTTCCCCAGCTCACAGACGAGCATGTCTCCAGCCGGTCCCACGTCTACGGCTGTCTCTTTCCCGGCGGTGCGTTGATTTAACCTAATGCACTCTCTTGAAAAGGTTGTAATTTGATGTTTTCTGCTTTACTAAAATGTCTCTGATCCAACCACCATACTTTGGGGACCCAAAGCTCAGTTTCCAGTCTTGAACATGTGTGGCCAGTTAAAACCCAGGCACTGGGCCATCAGCAATTAACAGATGCCCTCAGATGAAAACAAACTCTGAATTTGGCTTACCACTGTGCAATCACTCTTTCCTCTTCGTCTGGCTTCTGATTGTTTTTTTTTAATATTATTATTATTATTATTATTATTATTACTGAGCTCAGACAAATTTATCTAAAGTTTATTACATTTTATCTAGAATTTTAGATGTTCTATCTATGCCCAGAGATATTTCTCCGGATATTTAGTCTGGAAAATGGCTCACGATAGAAATTGTATTTATCGATTTGCCATTATGTATCCAGTCTCATGGCTTTAAAAAGACCTCTCACGTAAATGAACATCTCAGTTGAGATGTCTCTGAACTCCAGAATCACAAAACTACTCTCAAACTCGCTCCACCTAGTCTTAACAACCTGCATAGTAAAAGCCTAATATGCAAATTGTCCCCTCAGGTGGTTGTGGACCGGAAGTGCGACCAGGAGTCTGGGAGTTCGGCCACTCGCTCTCTATGACATGTGCAAACCAATAAGGGGCGGTACAGGACATGGTGGGTGCTGGCCATGCAGTGATGGCAGTGGGCAGCAGTGGGGTGCTGCTGGCCCCAATAGGCCCCAACCAGAGCAGGGCTATGATGGAGCAGGTTAGCAGGCAGCGCCAGGCCAAGGTGGGTGGAAGCAGGTGCCCAATCACCCCGCTGATTGCCCCACAGACAGTGACCAGCAGTGGCAGTGAGGGCCAGGGCCACCACCTGCTCCCAGGCACTGAGGGAGCTGGTGAGGGTGCAGCCCAGATCGATAGCCCTGCAGGAAGTATGGTGGAGCAGATGAGGGGGCAGCACCAGGTGCCAGTCCGGGCTGTGGGTTTGTGAGGCTGGGGGCACAAGCTGGGGCCTGGCCACCCTAAGAGATCTCACCCGTGTATAAATTTGTGCACCAGGCCTCTAGTCTCACTAAATAACAACCCAAAATTGTCAAATACCTTGTGATAATTCTTGTCTCCTTTCTTTCTCTTTTATGCTTTATGTCAGGCTTTAGAATTTCTGTTGGCTCTACCTTCTAAACCTACCTAGAATGGTATCATTGTCACCACTTTCACTTTTAACCATCATGGTCCAAATCAGCACCAGCTCTCACCTGGATTATGGCAATAATGAATACCCCTGCTTCTACCTTTTCCTTCTTACAGTCTCTTCTCAATTCAGCCAGAGTGACAATGTGGAAACACTAAGTTAGGTCATGTCACTCTCCTGCACAAAACCCCTTGGTGGGTGGCTTATTTCATGCACACTAAAATTCTAAGTCCTCCCAAGAACCTATACGACTTCATCCAGTACCTTTCTGATACCATCTCCTACTACTGTACTCTTGTGTACTGTCCCCCAGACACCTAGCCCTTCCACCTACTCTTCAAACACACATTTCTACCCCATAATCTTCCCCTACTGTTTCCTATCTCCGTAATGTTTTACCAGATACCCATGTGATAACCAGAATGGAGAGCTACAGTGTTTTTCCTGGGGTCCTGTTTCCCGACGCCAAAGAATGAGCTCCATGGACCAGAAGATCTAAGCAAAAGTGTGGGAAATCTATTACAATCAGTTTCAGAGTCCCCACAAGGGGAGGGGGACCCAATAGTGGGATTCCCATTAAAGCTTTGTAGTCCAGAGTCTATAGTGGCCACAAGTCTGCTGTATGTCTACCTGTGTCATCATTTGATTGGTTCCCTCATTGTTCTTGCCCAGCAACGGACTTGAACTTTCCCTGTTTCTCTGTGTCCTTTCTCTCTCCCTGTGCTGGACACCCTCTGTTTCTCTGTGTTCATACACCTCGTTGCTGCAGGCTCTCCCTTGGCTTCCCATGCCTCCCAATTTGAGTCCAGAAACATCCTATTATTTCTGCTTGGCTGGTTCCTGTGGTCAGGCTGGCTCACTCTGCTGTGTCTGTCCCTGCCTATGTCCACCTTTCTTTGTTTCCCACTGGACCTGCCCTATCTGCCTGCGTTTCAAGTTAACCCTCTCACATGTGTCTCCTTTTCCACTTCTTTCAAGTCTTTGCTAAAAAAGTCACTGTCCATCACAGATATTAATTTAATAAATTTTAATAAATGAATCCCCTACACCAGCAGCTCAACCCTACTTGCCATGCCTTATCTTTTATTATCACCTGTCTATACTGTATATTATAAAATGTAGTTATTTCTCATGTTTACTTCCTGTCCCTCAATACTATAATAAAGCTTCATGAGGGCAGGGAAAGCCCACTGATTTGCTCGCTGGTGTATCCACAGCACTGAGAGGAGTGCCTGGCCACATAGAAGGCCCTCCATAAATATTTGGGGGAACAGTGATATATTGAAGAACATGGTGACAAATGGATACATTTTTGCTGCAAAAATTTAGACAACATGGACAATCTCCTAAATAGACTAAGATAATAATAAAGAACAGAGGATGATGGTGAAACAGAAACTCATAGTGTGTTCAGAAGCTTCCAATCTAATTACTTTTAAATTTTGGTCAATAATTTTCTGAATGAGTTGGGATGTCACTTGAAGACATCCCATAGTTCATGTGTGGCTGTGCTAAGGAGTGAGTTCAATGGGTGAGCTCTGGGGTCCCCTTCCCCAGTTGAAATCTTAACTCCTCCACTTCTCAGCTCTGCGACCCGAACAAGTTCTTTTAAGCTCTACTTATTTGTAAGCATCTAAATTGAGAGGATTAATCTGGACTCTCCACTGAAGAAGTAGTTTATGTTCTGATCTTGTCCTCTTATCTTATCCTGGAGTCATTCTACATCTTGAATTGTTTTTTTTTTTTATCTATTAGAAACTCACAGAGATAACCTTCATCTGATTAAGGCTGTTCTTGTTTCCAATTTTTTTGTTCACAAAATTATGAAATGTTAGTCTTTTTTGATCTACTGGTGTTTGGAATTAAAAAGACCTCTACCACATCCTTTGTCCAAAAGCTGGTGCCCCAGTTTTTATGTGCTGATGTTAAATGCCTTAAGATGCCAGTAGCTCATGGGGAGAAGACAGGAAGGGACATATTTCCAAGTTTGAAGAAAAGGTTACAGTTGGCTGGCTGACACCTTGTCCCATAATAGCTTTGGTGGTGTGAGGCATTAGATTGTGAAAAGAGAAAAAGGGTTGCAATGTATATTTAAAAGCGATTCACATAAGTCATTGTCTAACTATACTTTCTTCGTGAAGTTATTATTCATCCTTTGAGCTAGTCAAACTTCAGGGCTCCTTAGGCTGTGAGAAATATGAGTTGAGGTCCTTAAAGATTCTGTAAGTCAGACTTGTCTTGGCTTTAATACTAATGAAGGCACTCAAAGGGTCAAGCCTGCCAACCTTTGAGTTGAACCACGCGAGGTGGCCAATTTCATCTTGAAAGCTTTCCATCAGACAGAACATTTCAAACCATCACTCTTGTATTGACTTGAGTTTCGTAAATTTGTTTTTGCTTCTGATCAATTATTATTTATTCTACTTTCAGACACTCAAGGTTATCTTTAGAATAAATGGGTACATATTTATTATTACTTGCTTTTTCTTTTTTTCACTCTACCCCAGTTTCCATTCTAGAAAGTTCAACTTACTTCAATTAATTGCAAATATATTTCCAAGGACAATAGAATACTCTGAGATGATTTATGATATTTTCTGTCAGGGGATACGATGAAGGGAAGAATGCTGAAATGCATCTTTGTCTATTTTTATTAGTATCTTTGTGATTGCTTTTCACTAGGTGTAATTGCTACATTTTATGGCAGGTATAGATAAACATTTTTGTACAAATATGAAGTGTAGGGTGCCTTTGTGCACTTGGTACTGAGAGGATCTTAGAAACTAGCTACAGATTCATGCAGGGGAAACATTGCATAACTGATGCTGTTTCTCCAATCTCTGCTCCAGGGACTTAAGAAGGTGTCACATTCCCTTCAGTAGATTTTCATAGTGCCACTGACTATTGCACAGCAAATAGATGATCCCATCTCTTCTCTGGTGTATTATGAACCACTTTGGGCCTGTCAGCTTCCAAACTAACCAATGAACAAGACTGCTATTTGCCTGCAGGCTGCAATTTTTCATCATCTAACTTTATTTGGACTGACTTGGACACAATGAGACAACTTTAGCTGCAGGGTATGACAAGGAGTAAAAGGCTTGAGCAGTACAGATGAGAAAACAGAATTTTCATCCCCTCTGTGGGCCTGTTTATGGCCACTAGAGGGGTCTCTATTAATCAGAACAGCCTTCTTCTTCTAATACTGCTTAATCCTTAAGATTTTAGATCCAGATCATCCTATGGTTTATTTTCCCTATGGAAGCCACTTAGTTGTACGTCCATGCTTTATGGATTGCTGGAAGAAAAAATAGTAACTCCAAGCTCATTTTGCTTAAGCAATCAGACATTTATTAATTCCCTAAAAAGAACTCTGTTTCTATATAAGTATAATATATTGGAAATATAAATATATACATACACCAGGCCTCTCTCTCTATATATATTAATATATGTATATATATATATATATATATATATATATATATAGAGAGAGAGAGAGAGAGAGAGAGAGAGAGAGAGAGAGAGAGAGGCCTGGTGTATGGATTCATGCACATTGAAAGGAAATTAATTAGAAGGTGGCTGACAGGGTGAGACTGGACAAGACAGGCAAGGCATGCCCTGGAGCCAACCTCCTGTGGTCTCTCCCAGGCCGGCTGTACCTGCCAGGGGTCAAAGGATGTCTGCAGAGTGAGCTGGGTCCCTCCAGCAGGTGGGGTCCCTGGGCCTGGCCTGTGGGGATTGGGCAAAACTGGCAGTCTGACATCCCCTGAGGGGTTTCAGAGTGCAAGAGGGCACTCAGCAAAGTTGCTGTCCTTCAGCAGCTCCTCTGTTGAGCGTCTGCCTCCTGGTGGTCACTGCACGTCATACCTGCTTGCTGGTTGGAACATAGGTTGGTCTGGCAGTCTATATATATTCACATCAAGGAAAATGAGATTATATTTTTTAAATATATTTTATTGATTTTTTATAAAGAGGAAAGGAGAGGGAGATGGATAAAGAGTTAGAAACATCAATGAGAGAGGAACATAGATCAGCTGCCTCCTGCACATTCTCTGCTTGTGATGTGCCCACAGCCAAAGTACATGCCCTTGACCAGAACTGAACCTGGGACCCTTCAGTCCACAGACCAATGCTCTATCCACTGAGCCAAACCGGTTAGGGTGAGATCCCATTCTTGACATCATTAGCAGTTGTTAGAATGTGTTTTTACTTGCTGTCATCCTTCTTATGGAGTCACAACTAAGAAGGTAAAAATCTAAGCTGGTGCTTCAGTCTTAAGGTGACATGCTGCGTTAGACAGGATTCTTTCCATAGGAAGTACCCCAGCCAAACTGGCCAGATGTATAAGGAATCCACTGAGTCTGGCAATGAGAAATCCAAGAGACAGGCTCGCTTTAGATGGGACTTCATTCAGGGGCTCCAATGAAGTTCCCGAGGCCTGATTCTCTACATCTGTGGACTTGGCTCTTTTTAATGCACTGTCTTCAATGCTTTCCACCCTTGGTTTCTAGATGGCTATTGTGGTTCAGGATTTATACCTTTTCAGCTTTAGGTCTACAAAATGGAACTCATCTCTGCTAACAGATAAGCAAAAGTATGGGGCTTGCTCACTAGCCAAATACTAATATATTCCCAACTAAATCCTCAAATCAATTACTCTAGTCAAAAGGATGTGAAATGCTGATTGGCTGAATGCAACCCACGGCTTACCCCTGAAGTTGAGGCAAAGGAAAACCCCACCCAAACCACATGGCGTGAAATGTAAGATAAGATGCTTCTCCAAAGAAATTGAGGTGTATCAGAAGATGAATGAGTACTTCATAAGAGCTCTGGACTTGGTAACCATATATTTTGTTTTGTTTTGTTTCAGGTTTATAATGTCGGTAGAGTTGGCAAGTTATCCCTCCATATGTCAATGAACCACTTATACAGTGGTCAATCCAATGCATCACTTATTATGAGCAAGGATGGGGCAACAGAGTCAAGCAGAGATACCTGGGATTGGTTGCTGTCCTAGCCACGCTGATTGTTGCCACAAGTGAGTTAGGAGACAAAGATTACCAATGAGTTGAATTAAAAAGAATGCTTTTAAAGCTTTAACAGTTCCTTATAGTTAGTCAAGCCATTTCCCATGTTCCCTTTGGATGAAGAACAAAGGCCATATCCATGGTTACAAAGACTCATTTTCAAAGTGCAAGGAAGTGTTTATGAACCATCGTAGGATTTAATAGTGGCTGTGCCAGGTTTTTGTCTTTGTGTATGTGAGAAACACCTTCTTAATTATTATCTTATTAGAATGCATTTTCCTGTATGACTATTCAATGCTTCTCTTTAATTTTTGTATTTTAATATCTGTCACACCGAGTAAATAATAAAATTATATCTAAGATACAGTTGTAAAATACAAACATAATAGTGAATTTTGCACATCCAGAGACCTAATTTTGCCTACTAAAAACAGCTGGTGGCAGAATTTTTTTTGTTCAAACCTGTCTGGGAGAATCCATTATCTGGAAAAAGTATGTTTGTCTAGAAGCCAAAGGCACTCCCTTTTTGATGCACCATCTGAAATATTTCTGGGAGAACTATTTCCCCCCAATTTTTTTGGTGTGTGTGTGTGTGTGTGTGTGTGTGTGTGTGTGTGTGTGTGTGTGTTAGTAGGGTAGGAGATAGGCTGGGAAGAAAAACATTGAGAATATGACATAGCTGATTTGGCTCAATGAATAGAGCATTGGTCTGTGGACTGGAGAGTCACAGGTTTGATTCCTGTCAAGGGCACCTGCCTGGGTTGTGGGTTCAATCCCCAAAAGGTGTGGTGCAGCAGGTAGCCCATCAATTATTCTCTCTTATCATTGATGTTTCTCTCTCTGTCTCCCTCTCTCTTTCTCTCTGAAATCAATACAAAATTATTTTTAAAAAATAAACCAATGGAAAAAATATCCTCTGGTGAGGATTAAAAAATGTTTTTAATATATTTTATTGATTTTTTTACAGAGAGGAAGAGAGAGGGATAGAGAGAAACATCAATGAGAGAGAAACATTGATCAGCTGCCTCTTGCACACTCCCTACTGGGGAGGTGCCCGCAACTAAGGTACATGCCCTTGACCGGAATCAAACCTGGGACCTTTTAGTCCACAGGCCAACACTCTATCCACTGAGCCAAACCGATTTTGGCTAAAAAAATTTTCTTTTAAAAAGAAGGAAAGTAATTGAGAATCTATATTTGTTTTTACTATTTGAAGAATTGAGTGAGGGAAATAGAAATTACATCCAGATAATAGATTTATAGATTTAAAATATTTTACTTTTGCTGTTTCTAACATTTTTAGTTTTGATCCTCATAAGACTTTTAAGAGAAAGAAACATCAGTGATAAGTGTGGTCAAGCTAATTATTTCAGTGGAACCCTATCATTACGGAAAGCCCAAACTGGAGCTACTGGAAGAAATGGTATCCCCTATAATATCCCATTCTCTCCGGCACTTGCATGACAACCAGGGTGAGATGAAGCTAGCCTTCTACACAGACTGAGATGGATTTTGTAAACATAGCTGCCAAATGCTGACCAACCCCCAACCTTCCTCATAGTGAGGTTGGCAGGCTTTGCTGGCTTGGAATCACTCTTTATACCTGTCATAATCAAGTCTATTTAGCCACCTGTGAAACTGAGCCTTTGTGTCTAAACCTGTTGGCCAATTTTGTTTCTTGGAAATAGCTCTGTGTGTCCTATAAGCCACACCCCCCTTATTGTGCAGGAGGCACAGCTTCTTACAATGGCTGGGAAGCTCCCCGTGGCTTTCTCACACTGGGAGACATGAAATACTGTTATGTGCATTATCATAAAACTTTATGAGAGCAGAGTTAGATGCTCCTCAGTGATTACCTTTTTGTCAAATGTGACACCAAATGTGAGAAAGCTGGGAAATGGCCCTAATTGTTTTGGAGAAAGAAAGCACATGTCCACAATGATTGATCTCTCCATACAGTGGGCCATATTGGGAAGTGGAGTCACTGCCTATATTTCCCCCACATCCCTTTGCCTTTATGGGGCAGAACAAGTCCCCAGGGCCTGGCTCTTTCTGCCTCTCCAGCCTCATCCCAACCAAGCCCTTCCAGCATCACCCACCAGCAACACTGAACTACTGGCAATCACGAGAGACTGTTCTTGCTGTTCCTTCTGGTGGGAATATTTGCTCTTCATCTCCCCATCTCAGCCAGTCACATGGGTACCTCCTGTTCCTGAAACAATGAGGGATTCAGGAGGCCTTTTCTGTCAGGTCAGGTGCTCCTATTAAATGTAAGGAAGAAACCACTTCTCCTACAAAAAGATTGACACCTCTCTTTTGAGAGAACAGAGCATCTTCCCTAAGGAGGGTATCAAAATCAGGACCACCTCTTATACTTATTAATGTTCATTTAAAATGTTACTAATTTCCCTACCCGGTTTGGCTCAGTGGATAGAGCATCGGCCTGCAGACTGAAGGGCCCCAGGTTCCATTCCAGTCAAGGGCATGTGCCTTGATTGCAGGCACATCCCCAGGAGGTTTGCAAGGAGACAGCTGATCTATGTTTCTCTCTCATTGATGTTTATAACTCTCTATCGCTCTCCCTTCCTCTCTGTAAAAATAAATCAATAAAATATATTTTTAAATGTTATTTAATTATTAATTACTCAAATATGTCTAGGGTCCTATTGCTGATCGCTATACTTATTTGTTGGATGAGGTTTTCATCTTTCTGATTCCAATTCCCAGATCTAACCATCTGGCCAAGCTGACTTTCTTTCAACAATTTCATCTTTAAATAGTCCATAACCTTCTCTTCTTCCAGTCATTCTAATTAAAGTGCACATATGCTAATTTTCTAACATTAAATTATGTCACTTCATAACTCCTGGGATCTATGATCTACCAAAAAAAGACAGACTTTCAAGCCACTTTAAATTTAACTAAATGCTTCCCTTATGCCCTGGTGTATCAGCAGTGTTTTTACTTAATAATTCCAACACCTGTGTGAGTTGATCCTAAATCTAAGAAACATTTGATAGTCACCAAACTATATATGTGTGTAAATGTATACTTTTAAAAAATATTTTTAAATAAAGCAAATTCATCAATGACCTTGTGAAATAGAGGGAAGTAAATGAATCTATTACTTTTCCCACATTAAATAAACTCAATTTTGAGATGCTAAAAATACTTCATGATTCATTAGTAAATAACAAACACTCAGAGAACAAATATCTGCAAAGATTACACAATCCTTTCCCCTTTTTTCAAAAGGACAGGTTGACAGAAACCATTTTATTTGCATGTGAAGACTTTAAACTTTTGTGCACATGGACGCTATGGATTTTAATAAATGTATTGAGAATATTCACGTTTACTCAAATTACTTAATGGCTCCTGTATTCCCAGCCCTGAATTGTGAGGGTGGGGTTGAGGAGGAACTCATTGGCTAATAGAGGAGATAGACACATGCAAGGAAGTGTAATAAATATGCACTGGGGATACCACATATGTTTTGTAATACAACGTGTGAAGTGCCATGTGTAGGCAAGTGCAAAGGCCATAGAAATGCAGAGGAAGGAATAACTTAATTGTGTGTATGATTATTATGAAGAGATTCCAAGAAAGCTTCTGATTTTAGAAATGTCATTTGAGAGAGTCTTGAGGGTTGAGTCACAGTTCACCAGAAGTGGAGAAAAGCTAGTCCAAGGAAGCAACTGAAGGATCAGCAGAGGGAATGTTGGACATGGAGAATGCAGATAGGGAAGGGCACTGGTAATGCCAAAGATAAAGTTGTAAAGTTTGGTTCTGGCATAATTGTGAAAAATCCTTAGACAGGTTATGGGGTATTTGCCTCTGGAAGGGCTAAAGAATTGTCAAAAGAAGAATCATGTCATTTATTTCAGATTCTTGGTGATAGGTCTGCCCTAATGAAAAAGATGCTATTTCTCACGTTGGCCTTTACATCTTGGTTTTTCAGTTTCTGGTTTACATGTCAAGCCTCTCAGAATTCTGTAGGCTTGTAGTGTGCTCTGCTTCTCCGCCTGGCTTGTATAAGTGCTTGGAGGAAGCTTCTTTCTTCAGCTCATCTCAGACACAGTTGACATCCCCTATGACGGTGTGACTGCATTTACCAAAAAAGACAAGTTCCTTGAAAAAAACTTTTACAATCATTTACTCCTAAGAAAAACACACTAGAGAGAGAGAGAGAGAGAGAGAGAGAGAGAGAGAGAGAGAGAGAGAGAAGAAGAAGAAGAAGAAGAAGAAGAAGAAGAAGAAGAAGAAGAAGAAAGGAGGATGGGAAGGGGAAGGAGACGGAGGAGAAGAAGGAGAAGGAAAAGGAGAAGGAGAAGAAGGAGGAGGAGGGGGGGAAGAGGAAGGAGAAGGAGGAGAAAGAAGGAGGAGAAAGAAGAAGGAGAAGGAAATGGAGGAGAAGAAGGAGGAGGGGAAGGGGAAGGAGAAGAGAAGGGGAAGGGAGAGGGGAGGAGGAGGAGGAGGAGGAGGAGGAGGAGGAGGAGGAGGAGGAGGAGGAGGAGAAGGAGAAGGAGAAGGAGAAGGAGAAGGAGAAGGAGAAGGAGAAGGAGAAGGAGAAGGAGAAGGAGAAGGAGAAGGAGAAGGGAGCCTAGACACACAGAACACTTTTGGATCAAGGAAGACAATGTCTGTGTTTCCGCACTTGAGTGGATACCCTCTCTCAGTGGTCTTTGCAGGCTCTTGGTTTGCTTGGTACTTCCTGCAGAAACGAGGCCCTCAGCAGGAAAAAGAAGGCCCACCTGTTCCATCATCTCTTCATTCCTCATGCTGGGGCAAGAAGAATTGGGATTTTCACATGCACACACTTACTTATAAAGGAAGTAATAAAATGCCATGTCTCTATTGGTCACAGGCATTATAGCTATGCCTTGTCAACAGCTATTCCAAAACCAATCTGTCATTTTGCCTTTGTTGGAATTAAAACGCTTGATTTCTTAATTCTATTTTAGCTATGGGTTTATTTCACTGTCACTAATGGATAAATGATTCAGACACTGGGGTGTTTGCATCTTATCACATTAGGAGTAAGGATGACAATACATGCTTAATTCTAACCAAAGGAAGCTTTAAATGTGCAGAAAATTACAGGGTGGCAGTACTTTAAAGAACTTGTTTTAATCACATATAATTTAAAAATCAGAACATTTCTTTTTAACTACAGATTCATCAATACAAATGTTTTTATCAAATTTGGTCAATATGTAGGATAAATGTTGACTTATTCCAGTGATTTTAGAAAATGTAGAATCCCACTATAAAGATTTTTTTGAGAAAGGAAACTACTGTGTTTCCCCCAAAACAAGACATCCTTAGAAAATAAGACCTACTTCATGGAAACATAATACATCTCCTGAAAATAAGACCTAGTGCATCTTTGGGAGCAAAAATTAATATAAGACACTGTCTTATTTTCGGGGAAACAGGGTATTACTAGTACTTACCTGTATCTTAATAATATTAAGCCATTTCTATATTTAGTAGCTATATTATAGAGTATATAATATGTATGAAAAACATGTACTAAAAACATCCTATTTTAACAAGATTCTCCATAAAATCCTGCCTACAAATGGAAAGAAGAAGATAGTCACAGACTGTAAGACCTGCCAGAGAAAAGAGAACAGGCCAATATTTGTTAGAATTCTGTGCTAGATGCTTTAAATATTTTATCTCATTTACCTCTCGCAACACTGTGGGACAGATATTGTCCCCAGGCACTATTTAAGACAGTGAGTCTTGGATTAAGAAAAGTAGTCATGGGTACACAGGCAGTCTACCTGCCACTGAACTTACTTTACCTATGCAGAAACTTTGTATCAAAAAGAAGTAATCTGGGATAACAATGTGTTAAAAATCATAATTAGAAGGCCTGACTTATTCTCACGCAGGAAAGGGTAATAAGAAAAAAAAATTTCCAAAGGTGAGATGGCTAAGCATATCCTTTAGGATGTTAAAGTGTCCTCAGAAATTCTCGAATCCACAAAAAACAACACCAAAAGAGTCTGCGAGATTTGGCCCAAATAAAAATGCTGAGAAGCAGCAAAACAGGGAACCACGTTCAGGGGATACCTAAGGTGGATTAACCAGGTTTGATAAAGCACTTATTATACACAGAGTGCAGGGCTGTGCTGTAAAGACACAAAAGTGAAATAGTGCACCCCCGGGAAATTCGAGCCCAGTACAGGGCCGGGGGCACCCCGAGATGGCCCGATCCTCCTCCCTGCCAGTACAGGCTCGGCTGCATGTGTGATGATGACTTCACGGACCTTGCATTCTCAACACAACTGACTTTCTTTTATTTTTTTAAATGTATTTTATTGATTTTTACAGAGAGGAAGGAAGAGGGTAGAGAGTTAAAAACATCGATGAAAGAGAAACATTGATCAGCTGCCTCCTGCACACCCCCTACTGGGGATGTGCCCTTAACCAAGGTATATGCCCTTGACTGGAATGAAACCTGGAGCCCTTCAGTCTGCAGGCCGATGCTCTATCCACTGAGCCAAACCAGTTAGGGCACATCTGACTTCATATGGGGGAGCTGTATTTGGAATTATAAAATTTTTACAAGATCATAAATTTCTATAACCCTCTACTGCTTGTGGTTTTATTCAGAATATTGTGCCTCCATTTATTTTATTCCTGTGTTCTTTGGCTAACACTTTTCTGCAAGATAGGTTTTTATGTCACTGAGCCCCACTGTAAGGTTTTTAAAAAGATATGTTTGTGCACATTTACTACTGTCCTCCAGTGGATAGAATCACAGGCCTGTGTACCAAGTACCAGCCACCTTCTCAGAACAAATCCGGGAACAATTCAGAGAACATCATACTTTCAAAGCTTGGTGGAAACCCGAGAGAGCACTATGATCTGCTGACTGCTGCCATTATTTCCTTCAGGGATTTTACAACGTACTTGGTTATCACCTTCATCTGTGACTTCCTTCCTCAGATGAGACCACCGAGGATCAGGTGTTTATCTGACCCTCGGTGGCGGATTCAAATCCTGTGTGCTCCCCCACTACTCTCTTTGCTGGTCATGCCATGATGTCCTGGCCACGGGAGCCTTCTCTCTGTTTACATCCAGTGTACCTTTGAAAAGTAAACTATATTTTGAATTATAAAAGCAACACAAGATCAGCTTTCATGCCTTGGTGTGGTTTTTAAATCTGTGTAATTCTTCATCCGGGCTTTGGAATGAGTGTTTGGTTAAGAACATTTTTATCGAAGTGGATAGAATCATGTTATTTCCAAAGCTACCCTAAAACATATTTCTAATGTTAAAATGAGAAAATTATTTTAAACTATTTACTGCCTGGTAATCTTTATAGAAATTAGGGGCACATGAACCTCCAAGACATTTAAAAAGTGAGTTATGTTTATCTTACAAATTTATTTATGCATGCTGGAATGTAACTGACACTATAATGCTTCCTTAAGCACGTATACACCTAGGCTTAAAATATCTAGTCTTAGCCCTTAGAAATAATACTTAAATACTTTAATTCTCAGATTTCTCATTTGTAAAGCTTCCTCTCAGATGTTTGTGAAGTTTAACAGATAAAAGGTATTTGAAAGCCGGGCTCATTCCATGGAATAGCATAGAAGAAAAACAAACAATAGTTTCCCTCTATCCATTAATTCCAGTACCAACGAAACTTTATTCCAAAATTCAAAGAAATTTTTAAAATCATGTATTTTTTATTTCAGAGAGGAAGGAAGAGGGAGAGAGATAGAAACATCGATGATGAGAAACATTGATCAACTGCCTCCTGAATGTCCCTCCCTGGGGACCCAGCCCACAACCTGGGCATGCACCCCAAATGGTAATCAAACCATGTTCAGAGATCCTAGTTCATAGGTCCAGGCTCAATCACCGAGCCATATTTGACTTGTTTGCCACAATTTTCAAGATACTTTGGTTAAAGCAAATTAAAGTGCACCTAAAATGTTACTAGCTGCATGTGACTATGAAAGCTATGAAAAGATTATGATTTGGGTTCAATTCAAAAATCAAAAGTACTCTGCATAGGTCTAAGTGTATGGTTTTATGGGTTGTTGGGTTTTCTTTGCTTTGTTACCACTTTATAAGAGTGTTGATTAACAAAGAGGAGACTTTTGATCTATTTTATATATTCTCCAACATTCACTGTACTAATCTCCTTACAAAAGTGCTTTCCCCTATTCAAACACTTTCTTTTTTTTTTCAATAACTACAGAAGTTGGTACAAATCATAACTATCCTATATAATAAAAGTCCAGTAACCATAATAGCAGAACGACCGCTCCACCAGTCACTATGAGGTTCACTGACCACCTCTCGGTCCCTTTCCCCAGCTGGCTCCTATCACCCTATGGCAAATGGGGACCCAAGTGTGGGTGGTGGGGGATGTGGGCAGCACCAGACCAAGGCTCTGGCCATGCTGGTCACTCCACACACAGATGTTGAGCCGTGGCAGGGGTGGGGTTGGTGAGTGGGCAGGAACAGTGGACCTCTTGGTCCCTCCACCCAGGCAGCAGGCTCCCATTGCCTGATAGAGAAGGGGGAATTGGGGGGAGGGCAGCTGCCGGCAGCCAGGGAAGATGGTCCTGATCACAGGCTGGCCTAGGAACCGTACCCATGCAGGAATTCATGCACTGAGCCTCTAGTGTAAATTATATTTGAGTTTCTATTTAATCACATTGATCTTTGTGAAACTTCATGTCATCTGTTACACAGCAACTCTAAGGCATCAGATGTTAATATTTGTAAGTGATTATCGTAAAACATTTTCCATTTTAGTGTTTAAGTGCTCTACCAATAGGTAAAATGTGTTGGAAGGTCAGAATGTAATGGACTACACGCTGTCTTTCATTTTCAAAGGGAACTTTATAAACTTTTTTGGAAAAGTCTACCCGATATAAATCATTTTTGAAACAGATTCTCTCTCTTTTCTTTCTCCTTTTATTATATCAAATCCATCAAGAATGAATGAATTACTTTCAAACCTGGATTTTGCAATCTAGTGATTAAGCAAATTATTGGCAAAAAGTGTTGTCTGTGCATGTTACTGTCTGCTTTAGTTCATTTATACATGCTAGCCCTAAAATGTTTATTCTCACAAAAAAGAAGGAAAATGAAAGAATGCTAAAGGTTAACTTTTTATTCACAACATGAGGCTTAAATATTGATTCAGGTGAATGTGTGACCATATGTTCAGATCTGTACCTGATACTCTAGGGTAATTATTATTAGTGCCCCTTTCATTCTCAAAATTGTCCCAGTTTGAATTATAAATTAAAAGGTTTTCCTATTTTTTGGTAGTGAATCTAATTGCAAATAGCATGTATATTAATTTGTATAAATCAGTGAACTTTTTTACTTCTAAGCTAATAGTGCCAGGAAGTGAGAGCATACCACATTCACATCCAAAATAAGGTTTTTGAATGGATTTAAGTTTTATTTTTTTATTTGCAACTCAGTTATATAATTTTTAAAAATTTAATGGGATTAAATATTTCTTTTTATAAACCATTTATTGTCTAGTATCTTTGATAATGTTTCAGTGTAAAAAAATTAATAAAAGCAAAGCAAGGGAAAAAATCAAAATTACCCATAATTCTCTCTACAAAGAGGGAGTTCTTGCCCACACCCCTCTATAATTGCATGCCTAAAATATTTTCTGGTAAAATTGAGATTGTACTGTTTATACAGCTTTGTATCTGCTTTTTTCACTTATTGTAACATGAATATCATACTGATTAGACATCCTCCAAATTATAATTTCAATGGCTACATAATGTTCCCAAGATGGCACATGTCGCTGTTTACTTAACCGTTGCCCTAATATTGCTCACTTAGGGTGCTGCCAATGCTTTCCTGTTACATAACCAACTTTATGCAGTTGCTTTTACAGAACATTAACTAGATTAAATCTTCACTTACATTTCTTTGTTGCAAAGCAAGGCAAAGTACACAATATACTTTGCAAAAACCTTTCACTCAAAATAAATGATACTCAGTTAATTTTTTTTCTGATGATTAAACTTTTTTATTTTTTTTTAGGATACAGACCTCTAAAATGTTGACATACAGTCATATCACTACCACCACGATCAAATATAGGACAGGAGTTGGCAAACGACGGCTTAGAGAGGCTAACTCTGGCCCTTTGACAGTTTTCCAAATAGTCTCATTGTAACAAAGCCACACCCAACCATTAATGGTGAAGCCTAACCTATTTATTCTCTGATCCTTTACATAATATGTGTGATGATAGTTGTTGATTTTTATAGATGTCCTTTATCAAATCAAGAAATTCCCTTTGCCGAAACCGGCTTGGCTCAGTGGATAGAGCTTTGGTCTGTGGACTGAAAGGTCCCAGGTTTGATTTCGGTCAAAGGCATGTATTGGTTGTGGGCACATCCCCAGTATGTTAAAGGGAAACAGAAGAAAGTTTAACAAATGGGACTACATCAAACTAAAAAGGAAATCAACAATAACATGAACAGAGGCGCTAGCTGGTTTGGCTCCGTGGATAGAGCATAGGCATGTGGACTGAAGGGTCCCAGGTTTGATTCTGGTCTAGGGCACATGCATGGGGTTGTGGGCTCAAACCCCAGAAGGGGATGTGCAGAAGGCAGCCAATCAATGATTCTCTCTCATCATTGATGTTTCTATCTCTCTCTCCCTCTCCTTTCCTCTCTGAAATCAATAAAATAAATAACAGGTATTTAAAAAATAAAACAAAATGAAAAGACAATGTTCTGAAATAGAGAATATGTGTGCAAATGTTATATCCAGTAAGGGGCTAATCCCCAAAATTTATTAAGAACTCATACAATTCAGCACCAAAAAATACCCTAAACAATTCAATTAAAAATTGGGCAGAGGACCTGAATAGACACTTCTCCAAAGGGGAAACACAGATGGTCAATAGACATATGAAAAGAGGTTCAACATCACTAACCACCAGAGAAATGCAAGTTAAAATTACAATGAGTAACTATCATCAATAAATCAACAAACAGTAAGTGCTAGTGAGGATGTGAAAAAAATGGAACTCTAGTGTACTGATGGTGAGAATGAAGATTGGTACAGTCACTGTGGAAAATGGTATGGCCATTCCTCAAAAAATTAAAAATAGAACTACTTTGTGACCGAGCAACTCTACTTTTGTTTATATATCCAAAGAAATCCAAAACACTATTTCAAAAAGAATTATTGACTATATTTCCTATGCTGGGAATATACACTATGTCCATTGCTGGATTATTTACAATCAAGATATAAAAGCATTATGCTAAGTGAAATAAATCAGACAGAGAAAACCTAATACCATATGATTTCACTTACATGAGGCATTTAAATAACTAAAGAAAAAAAACAAACAAACAAACAAATAAATTAGAAACAGACTCTTAGATACAGAGAACAGACTGAGAGTTGCCAGAGAGGAAGGGGTTAGAAGTCTGGGTGAAAAAGGTGAAAGAGACTAAGCACAGCCTGGCCAGTGTGGCTCAGTGGTTGAGCATTGACCTATGAACCAGAGGTCACAGTTTAATTCCTGATCAGGGCACATGTCTGGGTTGTAGGCTCCATCTCCAGTGTGGGGTTTATAGGAGGCAGCCGATCAATGATTCTCTCTCATCATTAATGTTCCCTCTCTCCTTCTCTTTTACTCTCTGAAATCAATTAACATTTTTTTTAAAGAAGCACAAATTGGTAGTTACAAAATAGTCATGGGGATGTAAAATACAACATAAAGAATTTAATCAATAATATTATAATAACCATGTATGGTACCAGGTGGGTACTAGAATTATGGGTACTTGCAAATTATATGAGTATCTAGCCATTATTCCATACACCTGAAACTAAAATAAAATTATATTGAATGTCAACTACAATTGAAAGATGATTTTAAATCCTAAAAAAGAAACACAAAAATAAATAAATGTGTGCCAAGAGAGAGAGACAGAGAGAGAAAGAAAGGAAGGAAGGAAGGAAGAAAGAAAGGAAGGAAGGAAGGAAGGAAGGAAGGAAGGAAGGAAGGAAGGAAAGAAGAGGATTGAGGTAGGGTTGAGAAGGATTTGAGATGTTATCTGGCTAAAGTACTCAGGCAATAATTTAAATATATTCAAAAACATTAAGCTCACTGTCTTTGGAAGCTAATCTTCAATTTTGAATTGTTATTGATGTCTGCCTAATGGAAATATAATGTAAGCCATATAAAATAATTTTATACTTCCTAGAATCATATTTAAAAGATTAAAACCAAGGTAAATTTAATTTTAATAAGCAATTTTATTTACATTGCCATTCCAAGTTAATATCACTTCAAAATGAAAATCAATATAAAAAGTATTACTATGATATTTTACATTATTTTGTATTAATCCTTCTAATTCCATTCTGTATTTTTAATTCCAAGCTCACTTCAATTTAGATAGCTAACATTTTTAAATGTTTCATCTGTATTTCAATTTCATAAAATTTACAGTTGAAAGAGCAGATTCTTATACCTAAGTTGTTACAAACCTATTTAAAACTTTGATTAATTAAAAGTCAATAACATTAAACATTTAGTTCCTTAATCTAACTAGCCACATGTAAGTGTTCCTTAACCTCCTAAGGCTAGTCACTACTATATTAGACAATGCAGTTCCAAAAGTTCTTTCTCATAAGCCAAAATCTGCCTCTTACTGTATTTTACTAATTAGTTCTACTACTGTACTCTGAGACAAAACTGTATCTCCAACTTACATGTATTATCAGGAATGTTCAAAGAGCCGAGGAGAAATTTTCTAAATAAGCTTACTACATATTTACGATTAGAATACAGTTTGGAATCCTTAGATCTACTTGCCAAATGTTGTCAATTATTGGGAAATTTGGGAAACTATTTCAAAATCCCAGATCGTTTACATGGTATTTATCAAAAGTTAGGTCTTAGGAAATTGCAAGGGCTGACCAGTAAGGAATGAATGGATCACTCTGACACAAGTGTTTATTATGAAAGAGAGGGCTAAGGGACTGCCTGGCTAATGAAACCAGACAGCCTCGATTGTAGCAGCAGTTTGAGATAAAGTATGTCTTTGGATACAATCAGTAGGGTAAGTAATATTGGGAGGACACATGTGTTTGTAGTGTCCCTTAAGCAAGGACACTTCCAGTAAACACTCAGGGGTCTGCACATGCATAGACTTGGTTGGAAAGGTCAAGGAGCAATTAGGGGCATCACCCTCAGCACTCCCCTAAATCAGAATTCTGATAAACAGGGTAGGTGGCCTTCCACACACTTCCCTTTTCTCAGAATGTCCTCCGTATAAACTTTCCAACCAAGCCTCATGATTCCCTACAGGAAATGTATGTTTCTTCACATGTCCTTCCTTCCAAATTGGCAGACATTTATTTAAAGACAACTAATTTAGGAAATTAGCTCTTCAGATAAGCCACAAACCAGTGGCTTTAAGAAGAAAAGACAATGCCTCCTTATGTAAGCAAGCCCCTATGGACCTATAGTTGAAATGCCTATGGGTATCTTGGAAAAGATTGTGGATCTATTCATTGTCACAACAGCTTTTAGCTAGTCCTCTGAGACGACTCAAGCATTTTGTCCTCTTCTGAGCTGTAATTGAATTAAATCCAAAACCCCGAGAGATTGAAAAAGAGGTCGTGTAGCAGCAGGTGTGCTTTGGGGAGACCTGGCTGTAGCAATAACGAAGCGCCCCTGAAGTGGGCCATGCTGTCCCCTTCCTCCTTTTTTCCCTGCCTGCCTGCTTATGTTTCTTCTCTCGAGTCCATTAAAAAGCTGCTTTAGAAATTCTGACTACCTTTGTAAGTTTGGTAAATTCCAAGGAAGGTAATAAAAACTAGGACGAGTACCATGTAAATTTTGGTAATTCCAAATAGATAATAAAAACTAGCACAAGTGCCATGTCAAAGTCCTCTAGCCTTACCCAGATGCTAACACATTGGCTAAGAGGGAACTGACTTAGCAACCATGAATTTGAGCTTTATAGTAGTGGCTAAAAAAAAAAAAAAAGGTACAGTTTGTGACAGAGATACAGGTTTTTGGCAACTGAGATACTTCAAAACAAGATTGACATTCAGAATATGTTGTATGTAGGCAAAGGAAAACGGACGCATTTCATGCATGTAGTAACTGCCAAAATAAAAGAGTCCAATAGAACAAATAGATTAACTCTGTACTTAATCTGCTAGGTTTAAAGATATAAAATATAAAATTAAAGGACGTTCTTTTGCAGAGAACAGGGATCCACAATTTTTTTTTTTCTGTAAAGGGCCTTAAACATTTAAGGCTTTGTGGACCCCAGCCGTCTCTATCAAGCAGTCTCTGTCATTTTGTTCCACAACTTTTTAAAAACGTAAAAAGTAAACATCATTTCAACTCCATAGTCATACAAAAACAGGTATAAGGCTGCATTGGCTCACAGACTGTAATGTACTGATACCAGGTCTAGAAAAATACCTTGTTCAGATACCACAGGACGTGAGCGTTCTGAGCTGCATTGTTGCTCCATGTTCTGTTTCTGTCCAACAGCTACAGTTAAAATCCCAGCAAGTCTCCAGAGTATCCTACCTAATAAAACGGTAATATGCAAATCAACCATCACTCCACTACATCCACAAGCCACGCCCACCAGCCTATCAGCGGGAGCATGCAAATTAACCCAACAAAGATGGCGGTTAATTTGCATACGTGGAGGGAGGGAGGGGTGAAGACTGAAGACAGCATAGAAGGAAGAGGGAGGGAAAGTGGAAAGCAAGGTGGCGGCTATGGCTGCTGGAGGGAAAGCACTGGCAGTGTTTGCAGGACACGGTGGGGTGAGGCACACAGTGGCTCACAGCCAGAGGCGTGGCAGGAGGCAGCAGGGGTGGCGGGCTTGGTGGGTCAGGTGGGTGGGGTGGGGTGGGGTATGCAGCAGGAACAGCATGCACAGCCCCAGAGGCAGGGGCAAAGGGTCCGCTGGTCAGGTGTGAGGGGTGAGGCGCATAGTGGTGGTGGCAGTGCGCGTGTGGCCTCGGAGATGGTGGCTGTGGTGGCCATGGGTGAGGAGGGCTAGGCGGGACGCCCCACCACTCCCACCCCACCCCACCCTGCCCCTGGAAGCGGGAGAGGGGAGGGAAGCCCGCCGGAAGTCTTGCAGGAATATTCCTGAAACAGGTCACTAGTTGTCTATATAACCAGCACCAGTTGGCTTTTGAACTTGATGTTGCACTAAGGCCTCCTTCACTAAATTGGTAAATATTATATATTCTTATAAGTAAGTTAAATTCTAAACCAAGTAAAAGTAACAATAGCTAACAATTATTGAATGTTTGTCCATATGCCGATTTCTTAGAGTTATATTATTTATTCCTTTTCAAAATCTTCTTAAAAGGTATATATTATTATCCTTATTTTAATAGTCAAACTAAAACAAAGAACCTATGCATTATTTGTTCAATTTTGTGCATCCAGTAAATAAGAGAGCTGCTATTAAAAATCCACATTGCTTTAAGAAGCTATGGTGTTATCTCACTTTTTCTATGAATGGTTAAATGGTAATATTTTAGCTTTAAAGAAAATAGAAACAACTCATGGACATGGACAACAGTGTGGTAATGGGGGGGTGGTTGAGGTGGAAGAGGGCATAGAGGGGATAAATGGCTATGGAAAAAATTAAATAAAAATATTTTTAAAAATTAACTTTTACAGGCCATTCAGCTCCTATCATGACTGCTTTCCTCTGCCACTGTAACATAGCCATAAATGGGCATGGCTATGTTTCAATAAAATTTTATTTACAAAAATAGACAGTTGGTCAGATTTGTCCAACAGATCATAGTTTCTTGTTCCTTGCACTAGACTAGTACTTCTCATACCTGAGTGTCATGTGACTCACCCGAGCATCTATGAGAAGTATAGAATCTAATTCACTACATATGTGGAAAGACCTCAGATTCTGAATTTTTCCCATATTCCCAAGCGATGCTGACCCCACTATTTTAAGGCCTTTGAGTAGCAAGTTTCTCAAGCGTGCTGTAATGCCAGGTAAAGCAAGGTCTGAAAGAAGGATTGATGGCTTAAAGTACATTATCAATTACCCTTCAAAGCTAACATTCATTGAACACTTAACATATGTCAGATATTGTGCCAAGCATTTTGTCTACACTTCCAATGGGACCATTCACCTGTCCTTCAAGCCAGAAATGTAAGTACCATTATTTAGACGTGACTCTATATCATCCATCAAGTCTCATGTACTGTCCACACTTAATTCTACTTCCAAAACATGTCTCAAACCTTCCAGTTCCTTTCATAATCTACCACCAATACCCAAGCATAGATCATGTTTCTTGGCCTGGACCTCTGCAATAGCCTCTTATTCTCTGTGCTGTCAAGTACGGTCCCTTTCAATCCGTTCTTCATCAGCACCCAGAGTGGGTTCCTTCGAAAGGTAAATTGGATCATGTCACTCCTTTGCTTGCAACCTCTAAATAGCTTCACTGCCACTTAAAATAAAAGTTAAACTCTACACATGAGAGAGAAAGCATGTACAAAACCTGGTCTCTGCAGACTTTTCCCCACTCACTCACTCTCTCTCTCGGACACGCTGGCCTGGCGGGACCTGAAATGCAGCAAGCTCCTTCGTAACGTAGGACCTTTGAAACATGTTCTTCCTCCTGCTGGACATCCCTTTCTCCTCTTCTTTCAAAGTGTGATCCTTCCGATGCTTTAATAAATTAGCGTAAATGTTACCTGATTGGGAAAGCTATTCCTTCCCACTCAAACTAAAATAGCTTCCCTTGTTTCTCTCACACACCCTGTCATTTCACCCTTAACAAGTAATAATATCCCTTGTTTCTTTGTCTATTCTGTGCTCCCTAAGTAAACACCACCATAGCAGAAACAGCATTCTTGATATATGGTGCACCTTGAATGAAAGTTAGTTCAATGCATAAGTTAGTGAAGCTCCACTAGAATATTCTTTCCGTGAGGGCAGGATTCTGCCTTGTTGTTGCTTTACACGGCTTGCAAAAGAGTGTCTTGCATACGGTAGACATTAAATAAATGTCAGTTGTATTAAATATCTCATTTAACATACATAAAATAGAATTTTGAAGACTCTGATTATGGCCATTTCATAAATGAAATTTTATACTCAGAAACTTAAGAAACTCAATCCAAGAGCTATTAGTTGATGGACACACACTTTGGATGCAGGCTCTATTTTTAAAATATGTACTATTAACTTCCATGCATAGTATGTTACTACACACATGAAAAGGTTTCCATAAGTGGATCCCTGACAACTATATTAGAATTTCAACACATCATTATTTATAAGTTACTTGTAAATATTTACAGTACCTTCCATTTCCATGTAAAATGTTTCTTCTCTTCTTCATTCCCTTGCTCATAATTCTGTCTTTAATTATTCTCCATTAATTCACATTTTGTATACCCAGCAATACCCTAACCGCCTGGAGAATGTGGTGAGTATTTTGTACAGCCCACCTAGCCTCAGAGCAAGCCACTGAGCATAACATGTTGTTGAATCTCCTTATATTTTTATTTTCATTGTAGTTTGCTTGTGTGTTGGTGTTGCTGTCTTAAACATTTCCCCAAACTTCTTCATTAGGGAGGAAAAGTAATTTCTTGGTATGTTCTACTTCAGCTGTTGGAAAACAGTCTTTAAATTAGAAAACGATGGGTTTCAAAATGTGGGTTTTGCTTGTGTCTCAGAGCACATGTCTATTTTACTAAGCCTAAAGCAATTGGATTTTTTTTTTTACTTTAACAGAGTGAAACCTAACTTTTTAAAAAATATATATTTTATTGATTTTTTTTTACAAAGAGAAAGGGAGAGGGATAGAGAGAAACATCCATGAGAGAGAATCACCGATCAGTTGCCTCTTGCACACCCCCTTCTGGGGATGTGCCTGCAACCAAGGTACATGCCCTTGACCGGAATCGAACCTGTGACCCTTGAGTCCTCAAGCCGACGCTCCATCCACTGAGCCAAACCAGTTTCGGCTGAAACCTAACTCTTCAGCACCTGTGTATTTTGGCATCTCTGCCTCTGCAGCATCCTTTAGAGCACTAAGGGAACAGTTGGCACTTCAAGAGACATTGGAGACTTGCTTACATGCTATTTAAAGTTTTGTGAGGTTTTTCTGTGTGTAGGAAATAATGAGGCTCTCAGAACACTGGCTTGTTGAGAAGAAAATGGAAGAGTTGGATTGTAGCAGGCTAAGATGCTTTACTGCAAACTCACACAACCAAGTGAAGGCCTTCGGGGCTACCCCATATGAGAGAGTGGTGACACAGTGTTACCTTCATTGCAAGCCTTTATCTCTGGAGTGCTTGGTGGCAGAAAGGAAAAGGGAGGGGCCAAAGATTGTTCATATAATTTATATGATATGTAATGTATCCAACAAATAAGAATGATTTATTTCCTATTGGTTTATGTGATTATATATTTTTTTTACTTCAAAAATCATGACACTCAATGTGATTCATGAAAAAGTAAAAGCAGCAGGGATGGCCAACCTGTGGCACATGTGTGGTGGGTGATGGCTTCCTTTCATATTTGAAGCAGTTATCATTTATTGATTACATTTCACTTTCTTACCAAGCCCAGAGGAGGCCTCAGAATTCTTTCCAACATGGCCTTCAAGGCAGCCACTTCCAAAATTAGAATTGGAATCAAAGGACAAGCCAGAGCGATAGTTATTAATCAAATGGGATTGCTTGATATTGTTCAATAAGTGCCACTAAAGCACTGAGAAAAATGAAGCAATCGGATCTATGTGAACATTTCTCCTTATGCTCTGTGGTACCAATGTTGATAAATGGAGGGTGCTGAGTCTCTTCAAGTCTGAGAACCTAACAGAATGCTGACAATCTGAAATTCTGTTTTAGTAACTTATGTCCTATTCTTTATATAAAAAATTAAATTGGTGATTTTATATAGGGCATGAAGTGTGCATACCACTGTGTATGGAAAGTGAAAATGCAATCTATATAATCAGGAATAGGAAGGAATAAGGTGATGTGGAAAACAATGTAAAAATAGAGAAGTTGAATAGTCATCGTACCAAAAACACAATTATCTTAGGATATCTACATTTTTTCTTCAAATAATATATTTTTGAGTAATTTAAATTATTGGCAATAATGCTAATATATATTTCTCAAAACACATTTTCCTATAAGTCTGAATTGTGCATATAGAGGCAGAGCTTTGTAAGAAAAGATTTTTTTAAGCAAATCTTGAATTTAATTGATTTCTTAGAAAGAGAGGGAGAGAGAGAAAGAGAGAGAGAGAGAGAGAGAGAGAGAGAGAGAGAGGATCACTTCCTCTGTATGCACCCCACTGGGGCTGGAACCTGAAACCTGGGTATGTGCCCTGATCCAGAATCAAACCTGTAACCTTTTGGTGTATTGGATGACACCTCAACCAACTGAGCCATATTGGTCAGGGCTACAAAAAGAGATCTTTAAGGCCCACTTTGAGCCCTAGCCAGTTTGACTCAATGGATAGAGCATCAGCCTGTGGACCAAAGGTCTCGGGTTTGATTCTGGTCAAGGGCATGTAGGTTGTAGGCTCCTCCCCGGCTCAGGCCTTGGTCAGGGAATGTGCAAGAGACAACCAATCAATGTGTTTCTTTCACATTGGTATTTCTCTCTGTTTTTCCCTCTCTCTCCCAGTCTCACTAAAAATCAGTGGGAAAATATCTCCAGGAGAGGATTCAAAAAAAGGATGCACTTTGACCAATTTCATTTCATTAACCAGTAGGTTATGATTTTTAGAACTGAGATTCAAATTTTCAGTATCTTTAGCTACTTTTTTTTCGATATTCCACATTTCCATTCATATCATTTATCCACATCGATTTCTCTATATATTGAATTTTTTAACTGACCTAGTTCCTATCAATTATAAGAAGTACTTTCTAACAATACCAAAGAAAGATCCTTTCTAATTTTCTGTATCTGGATCTAAATATATAATGGCTGCCACACCATCCAGAGTGAAAGCATTTTTCCACTGCTACAAAATACAACTGATTTGTTATTTACAATCAAGAGAGGCATGCATTTGTTGTAATAATGTGCCTCAACTCAATTAAACATCATTACATTCCCCAGTTGGAAATGGCACTGTGGAAAGGAAGTCTGCACTATCATTTACAGGCCTTAGTACATGTTTAGCTGTAGGCGCTGGAGCATGAGATGGCTAACTACATTCATTATTGTTTTGGTTCTGTGGGCTCTGTTCACAGTTTTCACCAAAGCTACAAGTTTTCATGTTTCCTCTTTTCTTTTTCTTTTTTTTTTTTTTTTGATGAATAGGGACACAAGTGTAAGTTGTTGAAAAATGTATCCCTAATGAACAGATAAACGTATTGATTCTAGTCTCTCTTTTTTGAGCATTACTAAATTTAAAGTTCATGTCATGAAATCCTCTTGGACTATCATTTTTAAAATTCTTATCCCAGCAGGGTCACCTGACCCTTTTGAATCAGTTAAAACTATTTTAATCACCAGCAGACTCTAAATTATGACACATCACTGTAAGGACTTTAAAAAAAAAAGGCAATACTCAGACTTCTATAACAGCCTATCAAAAAGCATGTTAGCAAGTTTTTCCTCTCATAAGTATAAAGCCAATAAGAAACAAATATCCTCTGCAGTGCGAAATTAGATACACATATAACAGGACTAACCAATCCAAAGCTTAATGTTGGCAATCTCTAGCTTTTCTCTTCTGCTCATTTTAGTCCTGCTGAGTTAAGACAAAACCCACTGCTTTTCATCGTTTACCCTTTTATTTACCAGCTTTCCACATGGTGTCAAACTTTTTGATCAAGCAACCACTGGCTACATCTTCCCCCTAATATAATCCTTATTCCTACCCTGGTACAAGAAGTTCATTGCAAACAAAAGCAGTTCTCACCTATATGACTTAAATAAAATTTGAGCCTGGCCCTGGATAGTGGGTTGGTTGAGCATCTTATTATTATATGGAAAGTTAATGATAGACACATGGAAGTGCTTAGGGGTAAAGTGGATTGCTGTCCTTAATTTACTGTGAAATGAAAATAAATGCACAGAATCCCATTAATGATTCTATAGGGGTTGAGTAGAGGGATAGATATGTGATAAAACACATAGGGTAAAAAGTAAACTACTGTAGAATCTTAACTGTAGATATTTGAAGGGTATCCTGTGAAACTTTTTTAATTTTTTTGTATGTTTGAAGTTTTTCATAATAAAATGTTGGGGAAATGTAATGATTGATTAACCGGTATAAAAATGTATCACCTCTTATGGATGGATGAGGGCAAAGGCCAATACGTTTTCTGGAGGAGATGGGTATTGAGAAGAAAGGGACCAGAAAGTAAAACAGATGAGGGTTCAAATTCCAGACTTTTTACTTACTCTAGCAAATAAACTAGATAATTGCTTAAGCTCCTGGAGCCACAGTTTCCTTACATTTAACTGGAGAGATTATCCTCTTTATTTCATAGGCTTGTTGAGTGGATTAAATTAGATGATAAAGAGAGAAGATGTTAACTGCCTCCTGCAGGCTGATCTACCCACAGTCAAGCACTTTAGATTCCTCCCGGTGTCTGTGAATAAGCCAAATATGGGCCGCTCCCAAAACCCTCTCAATGGTAATTAACCTACCTATTGTCAGCTTCCCTTTGGGCACAAGTGTTCCAGAAAAACATAGTGTTTTCTATATTTTTTTAAAAAAATGTTTCTTTATTGATTTCAGAGAGGAAGGGAGAGGGAGAGAGAGATAGAAACATCACTGAGGAGAGAGAGAATCACTGATTGGCCAAGTTGAGGCATGTGCCCTTATAGGAATTGAACAATGACCTATCTAGTTCATAGGTCAGCTCTCAATCACCGAGCTAGGCCAGCTGGGTTCTATGTTTGTTTGTTTGTTTTAATGGTAATTTCCAACCACCCATATCCCTGTACTTTCTACTTCAAAGAATAAAATGTCTGGCAAAGAAATGTGTTGTTTCTGTAAGTAGGAACGCTGCTGTATTGAGAGAATTACATTACTTTGTGTAAATCTGGGCCTTGATGTTGTAATTATATGCTACACAAACAAAATTATGCACACACGAGAGCCTGAGCTGGCTCTCACACATGTTTCTAGCCTAGATCGAGTCTTCTGGACTGAGAAATCAGCATATCTGCTACCACCTGGTGGTAGTTGACCCAACTTCCAAGTTAAAAATTCTTGTACTTGAATACCTTGATCAATACATGTCTCAAGCTGTAAATCTAAAAATGATGCCAACTCAAAGCACTTTGAGCACATTTCTAGGTGATTTTTTTTGTTTTGTTTTTTAGGAATCAGTCCAGATGTTTCATTTACTGTTCTTAACACAGTAAATCATTATCAAATGTAAGATCCTAAGGCTTTCATATGGTACTATTTCAACCTTATTTCCTATTGCTCCGGTTCACACAAAGTGTGCATTATCTACTTGTTGCATTTCACACTTAGTCTGTACTTTTCCCTGCAGTTAGGAATGCCCCATCTCATGTCCATATCTGTGTTTTAATACTCTACAAGTTAAAGGCTCTAATGCCACCTCTGCCACAAAATCTTTTCACTTTGCCAGGCCAGGCATACTCTTTTTCTTATCTCCTGCAGCCATGCATTGTAACATCCATTCCCATAGTACATAAGTTTGTACTACAGTCACATATACTTCATTCAGTTACCAGGGAACCACAAAACATGGATGTGCCCTCTGGTGTTACACAATATTGTTTTTATGGCTCAAAAATGACACATCATTTTGATAAATACATACTAAGAGGCAGTTTAGAATCAGCTCCTTTGCTGTGGGATCAAACAACCTATGATCATGCCCTGGCCAGGTGGCTCTGTTGGTTGGAACATTGTCCTGTACACCAAAAGGTTGCGAGTTTGATTCCTGGCCAGGGCATATACCTAGGGTATAGGTTCAATTCCTAGTTGGGTGCACTTATTAATTTTTACATTCATCACTGGTCAAAAGTTCACACATGGGCTATATAACTCATATATTTTTGCTAACGACAAACTCTGATATAGGTCAGAATGGAGACCGTATTAGCAATTTTGCTACCGTATTAGCAATTTTGCTACCGTATTAGCAATTTTGTGAATTTTGGTTGTTTTGGCACTAACATTTTTAAGGATAATTCTTGTTGGTTTTTCTAAATACCCTGCATTTTTATCAGGGGAACCATTATAACTAAAACTAAAAATGATACCTGGAAATAGGATGTTGCCATAACAAAATCCTAAATCATGTGACACTGGATTGAGGACTAGCCTCTAGCACAGGCCAGCAGAACTCCAAGGAGACTGTAAATGGTGGCTGGATAGACAGTGAGGATGCTGCTATTGAAGAATGAAGAAATGATTACCCGTGTTATGTAGTGACAGAAAGTTGGGCAATAGTCTTACCTGCAGTAATATGAGAGACAGGAAATACTCTTTATGAAATTGTAGAAGTAGCTAAGAACATTTCCAGGCAGTATTTTGAAAATGTTCCTGGAAAACCCCCAGTTGGGCTCAGGCTGCCTGTCGCTATGTTCAATTATGAAGGTAGGGTTGAATCATATAAGGCATTTATTGAGAAGGCGAGCCAACCAAGAAGACAGGGAGCTTACAAGCATTCAAATCCTGTCTTCCCTGCAAGGTGCAGGGAATAGGATTACCCTGTTTCCCAGAAAATAAGACAGTGTCTTATATTAATTTTTGCTCCCCAAAATGCGCTGGGTCTTATTTTCAGGGGATGTCTTATTTTTCCATGAAGAAGAATACGGTACACATTTATTGTTAAATTAAAGTAAAGGAAATTGATTACCTGTATACGGTACGGTAGTACAGTAGTTGTCAACACAAACCAGACAAACTGTGAATCCTACAGTATCAAGAATGTACTAATTTATTCAATGACAATCATGTCATCATCTTCTGGAACATAATCATAACAATCCAATTCCTGAATTTCCTGGCGAATTTCTTGTGAGTCTATTTCTTTCAGAATCAGTGGACCAAATCTCTCATGTTTAGCAATAGCACTGTCTTTAAATGAGTACTTCTTGTGAAGGTAGCCTGCTTGCAGTGCATTTGCAATGCAACAGTCAGTGATTTTCTCCCATGAATTCTTCACCCAAGTCACAACTTCTTGCAGTTTAGGTTTCACAAAGTTTCCATGCTGATTTCTCTCCATTCACACAGCAGTGACATCAGGACTCAGAGTAATGTCACTGGTTGCTAGACGCCAGTCAGGGCGGCCCTAGCAACCAGTTTACGGTAAATTAATTTTCATTCTGAGACAGAGCCTGGGGGCCTTATTTTGGTGGGATGCCTTATATTTCACTCAGAAGGAAACCTGTAAGTAGGTCTTATTTTCAGAGGATGTCTTATTTTCGGGTAAACACAATATAATGGGGTAAGGGACTAGAGTACTATGCAGCCCTGGGGGCCCTCAACATTAGCTATCATAGTCATCAGGCAATGAGATGATGTTGAGATGATGTTTTGACGCCTGGTGGGTTGGCTGACCATACTTATGGGTTCTACTTGCTGGATTCATAGCTGAGTCACCTTTTCAATTGCTTTGCACAAGCCTTGAAAAGGAAGCTTAAGAAAAACTTAACCCCTTATTCACATAAGTATACCTGTTCTAAGATTTTAAATAATAAGATTATTTTTCAGATTAATTCAGGTGCTCTATCTATCAAAAGTTCCAAATGTATTTTTTAACTGTGGGTGGTAAAATTAAATCAGAGGAGCTAATTAAAGACTTTTTCATTTTCAAGTTGAATATAGAGGAAACATTTCCAACCCCAGAATTACTGGTTTGGGAAATAAAACTTTTTTGTCATTCCCAAAACTTCCAGTTTACAAAATATATTCAAATTAAATTAAAACCTGGAGGCAATGCAAGGGCACTGCTAGTAAAAACATAACCTCAGGGTCAAGATCAGTTCAGGGATTTGTAAGAACCTTTGTGGACACTTCAAAAAAAAATGTAATGAAGTATTCTGTATGCTCTCTGAGCTAGTCTGTAAAACTTCTAAGAATTTTTAGGATATATCTTAGAAACTCTCTCAATGTAAAAATTTAGCCTCTAGGACTCATAAAGACACAATTCCTATATCCTGTCCATGATACTAAAAATACTTTAGCGCCGAAACCGGTTTGGCTCAGTGGTAGAGCATCGGTCTACAGACTGAAAGGTCCTGGGTTCGATTCCGGTCGGGGGCATGTACATTGGTTGCAAGCACATCCCCAGTAGGGGGTGTGCAAGAGGCAGCTGGTCGGTGTTTCTCATCGACGTTTCTAGCTCTCTATCTCTCTCCCTTCCTCTCTGTAAAATATAAATAAAATATATATAAAAAAAGACTTTAGAGAATGTTTGAGGTGCTTTTCTACAGCCTAAGGTAGAGAGAAGTCTGCCTGAAAGAAATGTGTAGGTGTCAGTTTCATCTAAGGGAGTAGTTCATAATTTGATGCATAGAAAACCCACATTATTTTTAAGAGAAGTGTACAAGCTTGGGCCAAGAGGAAACAGACACAATTTAAAATTAAAAAAGGCTCCTGAGCCCCCAAATTCCTATGGGTAAGAAGCTTGCTAGAAAAACTACTTAACTCTGATTGTGGGCCATTTCTTACAGAAAAGGATTGATGATTCAGAAGATGAGGGGAAGGAGTCCAAGGACCAAGGTGGGGATGTGCTTGCAACCAATGTACATGCCCCCGACCGGAATCGAACCCAGGACCTTTCAGTCTGTAGACCGATGCTCTACCACTGAGCCAAACCGGTTTCGGCGCTAAAGTATTTTTAGTATCATGGACAGGATATAGGAATTGTGTCTTTATGAGTCCTAGAGGCTAAATTTTTACATTGAGAGAGTTTCTAAGATATATCCTAAAAATTCTTAGAAGTTTTACTCCCATGGGAGTTTTGCTCCCATGGAATTCACTCCCAGGGAGCAAAACTTCCCTAATCAGACTATTCCTGGCCCCTGGAGTCAGAAAATGGCAGCATGGACCCCTCTGGATTTGAGAATTGCTGTGGACTGGTGACTCTAAGGGAGACCGCCTTGCTTATTCTTTGAACTGGGGCACTTATTGCTGTTATTCTAGACTATCTCATCATTGGGACTTAGGAGTGTGTGCAACGGAGACTTCACCTTTTAGTTTGAAGGTCTCTGCATCACAGGAAGTGCACTCAAGGAGCCCTGACCACACCCTGGCCTGTTTTAGATGACAAGACTATATCATCTTGGATTTTGAGCTTTGTCATAATGGTATCAGTCTTTGGTTTTAGGGAAGGAAGGCTGGATATAGTTTGCATGAATTCAGATCATGAACTGTTGGGGGGCCAGAGGGCACGGTGGTAGTTAGTATCTAAAGATCGTCTACATTTTTTTTTCCTTCAGCATATGCTACTCCATATTTCAATATGTGCAACATTTTTCTGTTCCCTTGAATTTAGGCTGACTTTGGGCCAGGTTTTTTTAAAATATGTTTTATTGATTTTTCACAGAGAGGAAGAGAGAGGGATAGAGAGATAGAAACATCAATGAGAGAGAATCTTCGACCAGCTGCCTCTTGCACACCCCCACTGGGGATGTGCTCGCAACCAAGATACGTGCCCTTGACCAGAATCGAACCTGGGACTTTCAGTCCGCAGGCTGATGCTCTATCCACTGAGCCAAACCGGTCTCGGCTGGGCCAGGTTTTGACCAATAGACTGCAACAGAAATAACATTCTTAAGCTTCCACTTAAGAACGACAGTTTTCACTTCCTGCCTCTTGGAAACGAGCTGCCTTACTGTAGAAAGCCCAGGACCTGTGGCGAGGTCATTCAGAGGACCAAGGCACTTAGAGCCTCAGCTGAGCCCCCAGGAAGAGCCAGCACCACTGCCAGTCACGTGAGTGAGCCAACTCAGACTCCCGCCTAGTGAAGACCCTAATGATGATGTGGCCTTAGCTGCCATCACATGGACCAGAAGAACCATTCAGCCAAATTCAGTCAACAATCTAGCTGACCCCAGTTAGCCAAGAAAATCACTAAGATTTAAAAAGTTTTGGCCCAGATAGCGTGGCTCAGTGGCTGACTATTGACCTATGAACCAGAAGGTCTTGGTCAGGGCCTAGGTCCAGGTTGCGGGCTTGATCCCCAGAGTGGGGCATGCAGGAGGCAGCTGATTAATGATTCTCTTGCATCATTGATGTTTCTGTGTCTCTCTTCTGCTCTCTTCCTCTCTGAAATCAATTATATATATATAATTTTTTTTTTTTTAAATCCTCACCCGAGGATATTCTTCCATTGATTTTGAGAGACTGGAAGAGCAAGAGAAAGACAGAGAGAAATATTAATCTGACAGAAACACATCAATTGGTTGCCTCCTGCATGAGCCCTGACCAAGGCCCGGGTCAGGGAGGAACCTGCAACCAAAGCATGTGCCCTGGACCAGAATCAAACTTGGGACCCTTCAGTGCGCAGGCCGACACTCTATCCACTGAGCCAAACTGGCTAGGGCAATAAAAAATGTATTTTTTTTTAAATTGGTAGTTTCAGGCTTTTAAGTTTGGAGTGATGTAGTTTGTAGTAATAGATAAATGAGAAATTTGTGTTCTGATATTAGATCTTCAGTATACAATAGATGTGTGAAATTTAAACATGATTATTGACATGTAGATACTCATTTTTCTTTTTTAAAATCCTATAGAAGATAATGCCATACTTAGAAAAACTTAATGTAAAAATAAAATATAATAAAACAGTTTTGTGACCTGCATCTCCTTAACTTGTTCTATAGTCAGAATATATAAAAGTGCCCTGGCTAGGTGGTTCAGTTGGCTGGAGCATCATCCTATACACCAAGAGGTTTCGGGTTCAATTCCCAGTTAGGGTGCATCCTGGAGGCAGCTGATTGATATTTCTCTCTCACACCGATGTTTCCCTCTCTGTCCCTTCCTCTCTCTGTAAAGTCAATAAAAGCATATACTCAGGTGAAGATTTTTTATATGAATGTACAAACAAATTAGATTTCAGTTAGGAGATGCTTGCACTGTGATAGAAACAACACTGTATGTTCCCTAAGGGAATTTTGTTTTTAAAGAAGCATTAAATTGCTTTATATATCTAAAGTGCTTTTTAGCCATAGTTTACATACTTTCTATTATTCTGGGAATGTGGAGATGTTGCAATATCTGATTTATGAGCTGGGAAACTAGATTAGATGTTGAAGTACGTCAAAATAAATGATTTGCCAAATTATTCTCTAAATTCCAAGTTTGTGACACTATAGAGGGAAAAAAAAATCAGGTTTTTTTTTTTTTCTTTTACATCTCTTGAGTAAAGAACCAAGAGAGTGCCTACCCTTGCCGCTCTGGAAGTGGAATGACTCAGGTCCTTTATATTCTCTGCGAGTCTGCATGCTAAGTAAACCACAATAGAAATGCTCCGTGAGAACGGGATTCGATTCGTCTTGGCTTCTTCTCTCCTACCACCCACCAGACACATGAGAGGTTCTGGCCCAACCTTATCGGAGAGATGGGACACTTGAGAAGCTGAAGAGGCGGGGAACATAAGCACGTGACCTGGCCCCAGGCCAGAACTTTCGAGCTACATTTCCAGATGAGTGGGGCCTGGCCTCTGAAAACAGGACTGCCTGCAGACAAATACACCGCGAGAACAAGCCAACGGAAGAAACGTTGAATCCCATCCAAGAGTAAATTCAAGGCAATAAGTGCGACGGTCAGTTCATCTTACTTAACCTACGGACAGCCTTTCCACAGCGGATCCCTTCTTCCTCCTTGAAGTGTCTACATCCTTGGGCATCTAGGACAATGCACCCTCTGTGTTCTTCCTCCCTCGCTGGTCACTGCTTGTGCTGTCTCAGGATCAAGTTCTGGTATCTATCTGTCTTGTCCCCAACTTCTCAATATCCAAGTGTCTTAGGGCTCAGGACTCAGTCCAGTGTCTTCTCTCTCACTTAATCTCTGTAGTCTCATCCCATCATGCTGTTGTAGGTACTTCCTGATAGGCCGGTAATTCCCACGTGTATCCCAAATCTCCAGCCTAGACCTGCCCCTGGAATTTAAGAGTTCCATAGCCGCTTCCTGATTAAAACTGATTTTAGCATAATCTTGCAGGTATCTCCAATGGATGTGTCCCAATTGAGAGCACTTTGGTCTTCCCACCAAACTGAACTTCCCATGTCAGTAAATGCCAGCTACTGTACATCTTTCTGGTTGTGTGGGCCAAAACCTCAGAGTCATCCTGGGCTGTTCTGTTTACTGCAGGCATCACACTCACTTCCTGAGCAAATCTTGTTGCCTCTCTGCTCACAATAGATCCAGAATCTGACCACTTCTCACTACTTTCAAATCAGCAGCATTGCTCCCCTGGGTTATTACAATGACTTCCTACTCGGGCTCGCTGCTCCACCCTTGCCCCATCCAGTCTCTTCCCAACACAGCATCCAGAGAAAATGGTTCACCAGTAAGAAAAGGCAAACAAGTTCTCTTTTCATATTCCTGTAACAATTCCCCATTTCACTCAACATTGCACTGGCATTCACAGTCTTATGTGGACTGAGCCATCCATCAGCTTCGACTCTCTCTTACCCCTCTCTAGATCATTCTACTCCAGCTCCGCAGCCTGCCTTGCTATTCCTGCATCTTTCCAGGCATTCCCTTGCATCATTTCTTTGCACTTGCTGTTTCTGCTCTTTGAAAACCTTCTCCTATAGATACTCCCGTAAATTGTTCTCTGACATTTTTTTTTACACTGAGTGGCCAGATTATTATGATCTCTGAATGCATAATAATCTGGCCACTCAGTGTGTGTGTGTGTGTGTGTGTGTGTGTGTGTGTGTGTGTGTTAGAGGCATGGGTGGGGTCTAGCCAGCCTGGCCAGGGGGAGGGGACATGGGCAGTTGGCCGACCTGCCTCCTGGTCGAACTCCTGGCCAAGGGGACAATTTGCATATTGGTCTTTTATTAGATAGGATATACAGGAGTGGCCAGATTATTATGCATTTAGATATCATTCAGTATAAGTCCTTTTTCAAATAACCCTTTCTCAGTGTGGCTTTCCTCAGTGGTTCTGTTCACAATTGCAAACCCGATCACACCATGATACTCTATTCTCTTTCAAGTTTTATTTCTCTCCACAGCATTCATTGTCTTCTAGTATGCTGTATAATTTACTGTTTCTTAACTCTCTATCTCCCCTTGTGAGATGATAAGACTTACAAGAGTGGAAATTTCATTTTGATTTCTTTTGCACTGATGTGTACCCACCACCTAGAACAGTCTGATGTAATGCAGGCGCTCAATAAATATTGGTTAAATGAATGTTGATTCCATGTTACAGAAAGTTCTCCATCTCACTCTCCTACTCAATAACTAAATTGATCTCTCTATTTATTGCATAAGAAAATATATGAGAATAAAATGTTCAAACTGAGAAAAATAAAATAAAAAGGTTCTGTCCTCCAACAAATTGGTCTTACTAGCTTATTAAATGCCAAGTTATTGCTGGAAATTTGGAGAGCTGAGCTGAAAATTGGTTCAAAAATTTTAAAATAGTACGGCTGGTGTTGCTCAGTGGATAAGCATCGACCTATGAAAAAGGAGGCAAAAAGTTTGAAACCCTGTCAGGGCACATGTCTAGGTTGCAGACTTGATCCCCAGTGTGGGACATGCAAGAGGCAGCAGATCAATGATCCACGCTCATCACTGATGTTTTTACCTCTTTCTCCCTCTGCCTTCCTCTCTGAAATCCATAAAAAATATTTAAAAAATAAAATTAAAATTAAATCTATAACTGAAATTAAAAAACAAACCTTATTATCTTAATCAGTCTCTTTTTTGTACTGATTTTTGTTTCTTTATTAAAAAATGGTGATATTGCTGAAACCGGTTTGGCTCAGTGGTAGAGCATTGGTCTGCGGACCAAAAGGTCCTGGGTTCGATTCCGGTCAAGGGCATGTACATTGGTTGCGGGCACATCCCCAGTAGGGGGTGTGCAAGAGGCAGCTGGTCGATGTTTCTCTCTTATTGACGTTTCTAGCTCTCTATCTTCCTCCCTTCCTCTCTGTAAAATATCAATAAAATATATATATTTTTTAAAAATGGTGATATTGGTCAACATGAGCATATAGGATTCAGGTGTGGGTTTCTATGTTATGAGATCTGTATGTTGCACCATTCTCATCACTCAAAGTCAAATCTCTTATCACCATATATATTAGGACACCCCTTCTTCCCCCATCCCCTTCCCTCTGGCAGCCACCACTTTGCTGTTTTAATCAGTCTTCATAATACTTTACATACATAAAAGCCTTTTATTTAACTGTCCCAGCCTCTCCTCACTGAATAGCTTATTCACGGCCTTACACTTTCTGTCTCCGGAGAGTTTTCTGAAAATAAGGACAGAAATCCAAGGGAGCTTGACATTAACTTAGACTTTCTCTGAGCAAAACCTAATCTGGGCTTTTTATCAACTGTTAGCATCTTAATGGAAAGAGGTTTTGATATCAAGGCGTAAAGTGATGATGCAGTTTGAAGGCACTACATTTTAGCTCTTCATCTGGCTTTTTTGAACAAGCACTTGGTTGCCTGAGGTCACTGGGTCTAAAGCCTTCATTTGTCAACGTTGGAGATCAGATGTCTCTTTCGGGCACCCCTGGACACAGAATACAATTCTCAGCACTGGCTTCCAAATCAGTAAACACAACACTCCTCTGTGGGGCACTTGAAGTCCTAGGGGATGGAAGGAGGGCAGGCCTTGGATTTTCTCAAGGAATATATCCACCTTTAGTGTCTAGACCTGTGTGTCTTGGCAAGAAGGGAGCAAGGGAGTGATGCACATTTACAGTGGCCTTCTTATTCCCTGTTGTGTGACTTTGTTAGAAGTTTCCAAATATCTAGAAAATAATAATTTAAAAAATGTATTACATCTGAACATTTGAATGATTATAAATTTTTTAAAGAATTCAAGGTTGCAGTTTATGTTCAATACTAGAGGCTTAGTGCACAAAATTTGTGAATGGGGGAGGGGGGTTGCCCCTCAGCCCAGCCTGCACCCTCTCCAATCTGGGACCCCTCGAGGGATGTCCGACTTCCCTCTCACCATCCAGGACTGCTGGCTCCTAACTGCTCGCCTGCCTGCCTGCCTGCCTTCCTGATTGCCCCTAATGGCTTCTGCCTGCCAGCCTGATCACCCCTAACCACTCCCGTGCCAGCCTGATTAATGCTTAACTGCTCCCCTGCCAGCCTGTTTGCCCCTAACTGCCCTCCCCTGCAGGCATGATCACCCCTATGTGCCCTCCCCTGCAGGCCTGATCACCCCTCACTGCCATCTCCTGCAGGCCTGGTCCCTTCCAACTGCTCTCCTCTGTAGGCCTGGGTCCCCTCCAACTGCCCTTCCCTGCAGGCCCAGTTGCCTCCACTTCCCTTCTTTGCTGGTCTGGTCACCCCTAACTGCCCTCCCTTGCAGGCCTGGTCCTTCCCAACTGCTTCCTCTGCTATCCATCTTGTGGTGGCCATCTTTGACCACATGAGGCAGCCATCTTTGTGTTGGAGTGATGGTCAATTTGCATATTACTCTTTTATTAGATAGGATTATTTTGTGTGAGTTTTAGGCATACAGCATAATAGTAGACAATCATATACTTTACAAAGTGTTCCCCGTAATATTTTTAATAATCACCTGGCACGATGCACAGTTATTACATTATTGACTATATTCCCTAGGCTGTACTCTATATCCCCATGATTTCTTGATTGCCCAAAGAGAAAGCGTCTCTTTTCATAGCAAATCACTTGTCTCAATAAAAATACTGGTGATTTTTTTAACAAAACAAGTAAGCATTGCTCTCAGCTCCATTCACTATACCTCAGATCCTTTCACTATACCAGCTCCTTCATCTCCCAGAGGCAGTCTCCAGAGCCTCTGTGCTGGGCTCTCCAGACCTATAAGCCATCTGGTGGTGTGACCTGGCTGATCCCAATTCCTCCAACAAAAGCAGTGCTCTGTTTGTGGACCTTCTGGTTTGTTTTTTTTACTATCAAAAATGACCTATATTGCATCTCATCTCATTGGACTTCTAATTTCCCCCCCCAATGGTTAATACTTGTTTGGGGTTTGATGCGTGACATCTCCCCAGTAAACCTCAACTTGAACAAGGATCTTCTGGAGGTAAAGAAGAGTCCCTAGTGCAGAGGATTTGAGAGTCAAGAATGAATGTTTTACAGAAAAGAAACATTAGATTTTTAGTATAAAAAAGACTCCAGCTGGAGTCCCAGCTGTATTATTCATTAACTCTGTGGCCTTCAGCAGGTCACTTAAATTGTTTGAGCATCTGTTGCTACACGCTCATCCTATTTGATGTGCCGGAAATAAAACTAACAGAATAATATGTTCAAATAATGCGCTAGAGTTCTCTGCAACCACCATATTACTGCCTATGCGGATGGACTTAGGGGACACAGCCCTTTTGGTGACCTTTAGATCACACTATAGGCTGCCTACGCCGCCCACATTTAGAGCTGTTCCTATGCACATGGATCAAAAAATAGATTTTGAATAACAAGTGATTGCCACAGTCACGGAAGAACTATTATTAAAAACATCACTTTGATTAAAAATGTCAGTTTTGAGAAGCTTTTAATATCTTCCACCAGTGCTAAGCTGACATCAGTGACATTTCAATATTGGTTTCTAAAAGTTGGTTTTCGTTTATGTCTTTATTTAACTGAGCTTTGCACACTGTCAATTTGCAAAAGACAATGGCTTTCAGTCATCATTTAGTTCACAAAGAAATTGGCTTGACAATTAACACATCAACCTGTACAGACTCTGAGCAGCCCTAAATATTTTCCCAATAGTTGATTAGTCTGATGTTTTATCACCATATCCTGCTTCTATGAGACTTTTTGAATTCATAATTTAAAAGATGCATTTATTTTTACTGTTTCCAAATAAGTTTACATTTCAAAATTAGGCCTCCTGTGATAAAGTTGGTGTTTTGATGTCCTACTCAGAAAATTGGAGGATTCTCTGTGAAATCAAAGATAAATAGCATTCACTCACTCAGTCAAAATCTCTAGAACATCTTTTCTTTACAAGATTCTTTGTTTGATGTTGGACATACATCAGAGAATAAGATAGACAAGGAGATTCTACACTCCCAGAGCTTACATTCTTCATTATCCAAAATAGAATCCTATATGAATGTGTAACCAAATGAACTCTCTAAACTCCTAATATGTATGTCTATATGAATATAATATATGTATGTACATATATGCATGTGCAAATATACACTTATATGTCTATATACATATATCATACTTTTTGAAGCCAAGATAAAGTGTATTTTAAGATAAAGTGGAACAAGGAGAAAGGGGCTGTCATATCTTCCCATGCAGAAAATATTGCCTTAGGGATTTACAGGACCATCAAAATTATTGAGTCATAACATTTTCTCCCCTCAATACCCCATTCCTCCATAATCTCTCCAACCTTAAAGCTGACACTTCCCCAGCGTGATAACCACTCCATTTTATGGGAAGGCTCTGCTAGACGAAACACACTTCTGTTATTTAAGATACCACATCAGTTCCCGGCTCTTTACTGAGCATGCAATTTCCATCCAAGTTTTCAAGTGCATGTCAACCTCACCTTCCTGCTTTCATATCTATATCAATGTATTCTAACACATAAGCATGAATCTATGTTTTTATCTCCAATTCAAATCTAGAAGCACAGAGTTGATGCTAACCTTCCTCTTTTGTGTATTTTTAACTTATTTCTGTGACAATGAGAAACATGGCTCCATTACCTGCCATTAATTTACTTGACCATGCTGTAAGGTTAAAGAAAAAGAGAAGTGGATATAAAAAATAATAGAAATATGTATTAATAATAACAACATAATAATAGTATAATATAAATATACTAACTTTGTTTCTCACAGAAATATATGTTCACAACGTAAATCTCTATTTACATAAACAGAGACTGAACAAATCATAATAAATTGTAGGTAAAGGAAATAAATAAGAGGCAATTTGATACTTTTGCAAACAAACCAATGGTGGCAGCCTGACATGGTCACTGTTCAATTTTACCAAATTTCTTTTTGTATGATTTCAACCTGATTATAATCATCTCCAAACAATAGGCTTTTGAGGGGTTGTTTTTAGGAACAGAATTATTTTGACTGTGGCGCACATTTTATCATGACACTGTGTCATGCATAATCATTAACCCATATGGTCACTTGGGCCAGAAATAGGGATTTAATGTTGACAGTGTTGGATTTCTTCATTTCTATAGTTACTAATGTCTATATATTTAATCAGAGTACTTTATCTATGATAAATAAAAACTAAAAATGATCATAATTTTATTAAATCCTTATAATCCTGGGGACTTATCTTTTTTTTTCCACATTGTACAACCCCCTTCAGTCTCACAGCCCTCAGGGAAGGTGGCTGGATAATAGTTTGAGACTACAATTTACTCTGGCATGAGTACACTATGACAGGCCCACAGGGAATGACCCACCATAATCCATCACCACACTATGAGGGCTCATCTTCTGAGCTGGGCTTCAGAATTCCTTAGTTGTGTGATTTAGGGCAAATTGATGAGCTGATAGTCTTCATCTGCAAAATGGGTGTAAAGGAGTGTATATATATATATATATATATATATATATATATATATACACTTTTATAGTGTGAACATGTGCAATGATCAGAGTTATTCTAACATGTGAGTCAATTTACAAAATAGAACTCATTTCTTTTATTTCTAACTTCCAGTGAAAGCTATGAAGAACACTTCTTTTTGTGTCTTAAATAAATGCATTCTGGTGACATTTGTTTTCAGAACAAAAACCTAAGGTGCCTACAGCTACTGGAAAAGATACTGTTGTGTGTTTTTTTCCTGGTTTTCTTTATCTTTTCCACCCAGAAGGCTAATGAGAAAACCGGGTTCTCATGCTTCATCATGCTTCCATTTCTGCACACTTTAGAATGACTTGCTATCACTTCAGTTTTTCAAGCCCTAAGTCCACCCTGAAGATATGACAAAGAGAGGACTAGAAATATTCTGAACTTGTGAATGGATTCTCTCAAGTTTTTTTTGTTTGTTTGTTTTCATTTTTTAGTCATCAGAGTGGAGATGATTGGACCAATTCCATGTTTTATTCTTCTGGCACTTAGCTCTATAATCCCAAAGTTCTGGGGAGAGTTTCTATTAATAGCACACATTGGATCTAATTTATTTTTGCTTGACATGGCAATTACCTCTACGTCTCCCCATCCCTCAGCTCACATGTCTGTTCTCCAACTGTGGCAAGATGGATAGGAAAAGATACTTTGCTATTTTAGGATTTAGTAAAATAGAGTTAACCTAAGAAATAATTGGGTATTAAGCAGAGTTTGCCTTTAACTTTTCTTGAATCAGTAAAAGGTTTTATGGGGTGAAAAATGTCCTTCATTCTATAACGCATATAAGCGTTGGATAGTAATTCTTAATATATAGCCATTTGAGATTAATATACACTTTGTCTTTGAAAGTCTAATTTAACCATTTGAAGTTCTCTAATTAAAACATATGGCAAACAGAGTTCTTGTATGCAAATGACAGAAGTTGTCCCTAGTTCTCTTAAGAGAGAAAAGTATTTATAAGAAATTTAGCAAATGATCATGGAGTCAATGGCGGGCTGGAGGTCAAGATTTGGAAACTGGAAAAGAATTAGGATAGTATGAGAGAATAAATAAGAACAAATAAAATGACAGTCTTTTTGCAGGACCCATTTCAACAGGAAGCCAATGGCTTTACTTACTACATATTCAATGTGCTAGGACAGTGGTCAGCAAACTCATTAGTCAACAGAGCCAAATATCAACAGTACAGTGATTGAAATTTCTTTTGAGAGTCAAATTTTTTCAACTTAAACTTCTTCTAACACCACTTCTTCAAAATAGACTCACCCAGGTTGTGGCATTTTGTGGAAGAGCCACACTCAAGGGGCCAAAAAGCTCCATGTGGCTAGTGAGCTGCAGTTTGCAGACCACGGTGTTAGGTAGAAGCATCTGATTAACCAAGGCCTTGCCATGCCCCCATACTTGTTATCTTGGATGGCAAGGGAGTGTTTAAAATATAGTTCTTAACAAATGCTGAATAGTGAATGAATGAATGAATGAATGAATGAATTTGTTGAATCTGTAGTCATAATAGTTTTGCTTGAGCCACTTCTAGATGTCAAAACCATATTCTATATATCATTTTAGTTTCTGACACCTACAATAAGCTAATATTAATCATAAATCATTTTTTGTCCTCAATTCAGGGTCATTATAACTGATTCCATTTTAGCTCAGTCCCTATTTATCCTCCTCCAGAAGAAAGTAGGCTTGCCTGGGCTGATGATATTTCAAGTGGGCAGTACGTCATTTGTTAACTTGATAGTAGCATCTGATTTTCATTGTCCTCTAAGGTCTCTTGAAATTTCATGAGTAATGTGCATAAGAAGCAGGAGGAAAGCATTAAGAGAATCCTGATTGTATTGTATTAAAAAGGTTTGAAATAAAAATATATATGAGGCGGAAAAAAGAAGTATCCTAGGTTGATTTTTTAAATCGGGGTTTGGCTGCATCCCAATGAGGGTCTGGGAGTAGATCATCATTTACAAGACACTCTTCTGCCTGGATCAGACTATTGTCCATTTAAGACCTAAATGCACTCTTTTATATAGAGAGGCTTATCCACAGTGACCATTCCAGATGACTGTGCCCTGGGGAGATAAGGCATTGTCTCATCTCTGGGTGAGCTCAGCTAAACCCCAGGTATAAATACTATCTCTATACCAATGACTTCTAACTTCTTATCCCCAGCCCTGACACACTCCAGAAATGCAGGCTCAAATTTCCAGCTGCTTAACTGAGATCTCCAAAAGTAGCACAGTCAAAGCAGAACCCTTGATTTTCCCCAAATTATCTCTTTCTAGAGCCTTCCCAATCTCATCAACTTTCTTAATCCCAAAATTTATTGATCCCTTTCTCTTCCTTACAATTACAGGTTAGCAGTAAAAACCATGGTCTCTGAGTAGAAAACACACCCCTCGCAGCTCTACCTAGTCTTTTTATCTCCACAATGACCAGCCACCCCATCTCTTTCCTGGACAACAACAGTAGCCATCTCAGTGGCCTCCTTTCATTTTCTCTTGCCCCCTCCCCCCACATACATATATTCCTCACCCAGCAACCAGTGTTATCTTTTAAAAATGTGAACCAAATCATATTGCTTCTATGATTCACACTCTCCAGTGATCAACCACTGCACTTAACATAAAATCAAACTCCTTTCCCTGGCTTGTAAGCTTTCTAGGTGGCTGGTTGACAGGCCCAGAGCTGGTTTAACAAGGTCAGGCCTACCACTCGTTACATGTGAGAAATCTTAGATAAATTTCGATAAGATACATTATCTTATCTCAAAAAAATGAAGTTAATAATAAATTCTATCTCATTAGGTATTGGACTGCTATAAAAGTACTTGAAATTGTGTAGGACAAAGCTTAGCACAATCTCAAATATAATAAACTAGAGGCCTGATGCATGACATTTGTGCACTGGGGAGGGCGGGTCCCCTCAGCCTGGCCTGTACCCTCCCACTGTTAGGGACCCCTCAGGGGATGTTCACCTGCTGCTCCTTAGTGTTGCCTCAGAGGCAGGGGAGGCTCCTGCCACTGCTGCTGTACTGGCCCAGCCATGAGCTCTGCTTCTGGCTGAGAGGTACTCCCCCTGCGAGAGCACAATGACCACTAGGGGGCAACTCCTGCATTGAATATCTGCCCCCTGGTGGTCAGTGCATGTCATAGCGACTGATTGTTGCACTGTTCAGTCAATTTGCATATTAGCTTTTTATTATATAGGATACTTAATAAGCATAACTATTATTTTTCATTAATTGGGTAAAGTACCAGGAAATATTTATCTTAATAAAAAGTAGCTTCTAATAAAAATATCAGCTAAATAGTGTAATTTTTTTGTTTTGAAAGATAGAAAATATTTGCATCTGAGAGTGTATGATTAAAAAGAAGAAAATAAATTCTGAGGTACAGATTTAACACTGGGTCCCATGATCATTTGCCAGTTTCCCCTCCAATTTGGTGCTCTATCAACCAAGAAAAAAAGAATTCAATTAACTTCTATACAAATTAGAATTGATTTTACATTTTAAGTTGTTTCTTAGATATCCTTTCAAGTGAACTATATATAATTTCCTGCTAAGAGGAAAAACAAAAACTTAAAAACAATTTTGCCATGGGAAGGAGAAAAAGTTATATAGTATTGACTTGCCAATCAAAAAATATGGAGCCATGAAACTGAGAACTACACGGACTGTTTGAAAACTTCATAGATAACAACCTTTCTGACTTGGTTTTAATAAAATACTAATTCCAGCAGAATGACTAAATATCTCTCCAGGTAACTTAAAATAACAAGTGCTAAAATATAATAAATTCCATGTTAAAGAATAACCAGATGAGGTAATCACAACAGTATGGTATTTTCAAAAGAAGAGACAAGTCAATCAGTAGAACATAATAGAGGGTCCAGAAATAGGACCGCCTAGACAACTTGGGACAACTAGGCATCCACATGCAAAAAAAGGAATCTAGATAAAACCTTACATCCCTTATTTAAAAATATATTTTATTGATTTTTTACAGAGAGGAAGAGAGAGCGATAGAGAGTTAGAAACATCGATGAGAATCATTGATCAGCTGCCTCTTGCACACCCCCTACTGGGGATGTACCCGCAACCAAGGTACATGCCCTTGACAGGAATCGAACCTGGGACCTTCCAGTCCCCAGGCTGATGCTCTATCCACTGAGCCAAACCGGTTTTGGCAAAACCTTACATCTTTAAAAAAAAATAACTCAAAATAGATTAAAGACACACATGCAAACTGCAAAATTATAAAACTCCAAAAAGATAACATAGGAGAAAACCTAGATAATCTTGGTTTTGGTGATAATTTCTTAGATACAACACCAAAGGCACAATTTGTAAATGAAAGAATTGATAATCTATAATTTATTTTTTTTAAAAAAAACAACCTCCTACTCAGTCAAAGGCAGTATTAAGAAATGAAAATATAAGCCTCAAACTGGGGGAAAATATCTTCAAAAGAGATATATGATTAAAGACTGTTATCTAAAGTATACAAAGAACTCATAAAACTCAACAATAAGAAAGCAAACACCCTATCAAAAACATTCCAAAGATCTTTACTGACACTTCACAGATGGCAAATAAGCATATGTAAAGGTATCCAAATCTATGTCATCAGGGAAATGCACATTAAACCAATAATGACATACCAATACACATCTATTAGGATGGCCAAAATCTGGAAAACTGAGAACACTAAATGCTGACAAGGATGTGGGGCAATGGGAAGTCTCATGCATTGCTGGTGGGAATGCAAAATGATACAGGCACTTTGGAAGGGAGTTTGGTGGTTTCTTACAAAACTAAACATACTCTTACCATACAATCTGGCAATTGCATTTATTGTTGTAATTTGAACCCAGATCTCTTTGGTTCTAAAAGTATGCTCTTCCCACCATATCAAGCTTTTCTTCTTTGCACACTCGAATATGACACTTACTTCTGCATATTTAACTTTGATCTTATTTGAATAAAATTAAAATACACATGGCTAATATTCACAGTCCTGTTTTTTTTGAAAGACAGTACTTATATAACAATTTTAATAGTTATATTTACATGATTACAAGTCAAAACAATCAAGTAGATGCTCAGAAGTCTTGCCTTTTCTCCTCATTTTTTCTGATTATATAAGTTTTGTGTTTATCTTTCTGTTATTCCTTAACACAAGCAAATATGAATAAACAGCCCTTTCTTTTTCACTACATACACTGATCTGCGCCTTGCTCTTTTCATTAGCAATCTATCATGAAGATTATTCTGCATCAGTCTTTTTTCTTCTCACTGTTTAATACTGCTTTAGAAATTAGGGAAATTCATCTTTTTGTTCATACTATGAGATGCAAATATTTTCCCCAGTGTTTCAATATGTACTTTAGTTTTGCTTATAGTTTTATTGCAATGTAATAGTGTGTGTGTGTGTTGTCAAATTTATCAGTCTTTATATATATATATATATATATATATATATATATATATATATATATTATTGATTTTACACAGAGAGGAATTGAGAGGGATAGATAGTTAGAAACGTCGATGAGAGAGAAACATCGACCAGCTGCCTCTTGCACACTCCCCACTGGGGATGTGCCCACAACCAATGTACATGCCCTTCACCGGCATCGAACCTGGGACTTTTCAGTCACAGACTGACACTCTATCCACTTAGCCAAACCGGTTGTGGCAAATTTATCAGTCTTTTGTGGTTTCTAAATTTTAAGCCTTAATCACAACAGGTCTTCACTACTCCATAGTTTAAAGGAATTCTCCCAAGTTTTCTTCTAAAAGGCTCCACAAACCTCAATTTTCTTCAAAACGTAGAAGTAGTGCTTACAATACCAGTGTAGGGAAAGTAATTTCAAGTTAACATGTAGTAAGCACCTACAAGCTTTCATGCAGAACATACATACAATGGATGATAAGACTCTGGTCCTGGCCCTGATTGGTTTGGCTCAGTGGATAGAGCATCAGCCTGCGGACTGAAGGATCCCAGGTTCGATTCCAGTCAAGGGCATGTCCCTTGGTTGTGGGTACATCCCCAGTATGGGGTGTGTAGGAGGTAGCTAATCATTGTTTCTCTCTCATCAATGTTTCTAACTCTCTATCTCCCTTCCTCTCTGTAAAAAATCAATAAAATATATTTTTAAAAATATTCTGGCCCTGTTTTTGAGTATGTACAGCATATCATGATATGCTGTGTATTAGAAAGGGCTTTGTTCCAAGAGCTATGCCAACTCAGATATGGACACTTAGCACAACCTGGTGGTCTATGAAGGCTTCCTGCAAGAGAGAAGCTCCTTTGTAACTCGAGAGAGATAGGATGAAAGAGATTATTCTTGAAAAAGAAGGAAAAAAAAACTAAACCAATAACATGGATGAACTGCATATAATTTTCTTAACGGACAATTTTATTTGTATATTAATTCAACAATTATTTATTTCACAGAGTACATGTGAAAATGTGACTAGAAATAAGTTATAAGATAACTTGATTTATATAGTGAGTCTAAAAATTCTAAAACCCTTTGCTGCATGGTCTTCGTTAATTCTGTCTCTGACTTAAATCATCTTTCTTTTGAGTCCCAACCTGATTTGTTCCTTCTATAACAGTGGCAAGAAGGTCTAGCCTGCCATTGATTTTTTTCTATAGTTTCTTTCTGCTTTTTTTACTAAGAAAAGTTAATGTTCAGTGGCCAAATTTACCCCTAAGCCAACCAGCAAGCTAGGTCTGCCATTGGTTTATAGATCAACCTTTTTACTCACTGTAAGTGAATTATAGGATCACTGACAGGGAGTGAGACAATTGGTAACTAATACTGGTTTCTGGAAAATATAAGACAATTGCTTTCAGGTTATGGATGTAGACTCTGGAACATTCGTGTGCCTGAAGTCAGATCTGGATTACCCCTGCCTGCGTGTTTCTCACCACTCTCTTGGGTGCTGGGTTCACCCTCTCTCAGAATGTTGTTCTGCTCTCACCTCCAGAGAGGCCTTCCCCAGTCTATCCACATCCAAGACCCTCACCCTATTTCATCAGCCTATGGAGTGCCCATACTTAGTAATATACATAATTATCTTACTGTCTATAATTATTTTGTTTGTTCATTTGGTTGTATTGTAGCTGCTTCCCTTCACAGAGATATAAGCTCCCGGAGAGCTAAGACCAGATCTAGTTTGTTACCTGTTGTATCCTCAGTGTCTGTAACAGTGCCTGTCATGTAATAGATACTCAATAAACGTTTGCTGAGTGAACAAGTACAAAACATTGTGGTCAACTGTTTTCCCCTGAGAGATGGCATACACTTCTTTTAAAAATCTATTTTTTTTTCAGAAAGAAAGAGAGAGGGAGAGAAAGATAGACATACCAATGATGAGAGACTCATTGATTGGCAGGCCCCACACTGGGCATCGAGCCTACAGCCTGGGCATGTACCCTGACCAGGAATTTAACCTGTGATCTTCTGGTTCATAGGTTGAAGCTCAATCCCTGGGCCACACCATCTCTGCTGGTATACACTCTTGACTAAGAATAAGACCACTGTAGCTTTAAGAGATGTTCTAATATTTAATAAGATTATCAGAATTACATCGAGTTTTAGTTATGATAAAAATATAATTCTGTTTGTTTTGGGGAAATCCTAATATTTAAATTTGCAGGTTAAGCTACAATAGAAGTCATTTGGGGCAAAATGTAGATTTAGGTGTTCCATGGATGTCTCTTTCCTCTTTGGGAAAATATTTCAATGGGGGAAAGGTTTTACTCTGTGACTAACAAACAGTACTTAATTACAATAGGCAGAATGGGAACAACATTATTTACACAGCAGTTACCTGAACTCTCAGATGATAACATCTACTTGATCACTGTCAGCTTAGCAACTTGGACTTGGGAGAAAAATGAATCTCTTGGTCCCTGCTTTTTGTTTGTGTAGGCACAAGATTTGCTTAACTTTTTTCAGGTTCCAATATATCACATAAAATAACAGGGCTCATTTCTTTGAAATAACTCCCTTATTCAGTTTAAAATAATAAATACAAAGGCATGATGTATACGTGAAAATATTGTGACATTTACTACAAAACAAGCCTGAAAAGTTTATTCTGCCAACATTTATATTAGGAAATAAACAAGATTTAATTACAGCTCCAGAGATGAGGGTTAACTTTATGGGTTACAAAGTATGTGATTCTAAAATTAACTTTTTCAACTTGACTCTAATTGTTTCTCATGTTATTTTGTAAAAGAATGTCAAAGAGGTGATGTAAAAATGATTCATGAATTTTCCCACAGTGAAAATTTAATTTGGCAGGTGTGTGCAGGTACCCGACAGGAATAAGCATAACAAATGGAAAATGATTTTATGGGGCAGATGGGAGTTAATGAATCAGAAGATTCTGTTGAAATCATAATTTTATTTATTCCTTGGCCTGTCTGTAATATGTATTTTATAATTTCAAAAATAAGACAAAATTTAAAAAAAGAAGATAGCATATGTATTACTTATGTAATTTACTTAAGTAAATATGGTTTTAAATTATGTTACAAACAGCTAAAATTATAAATACCAAGAACTGAAATGATTCAGCATGGAGTCACACATTTAATTTTTCTTCTAAGCATATAAATACTTAGAGAGCTGAAAACAGAAATGTTTGCTAGTTCTTAATTTTTTAGAATTTTGTGCACAAAAGAGGCTTGAACTTGTCATTACAAATTATATACCTGAGTGGTTTCGTCTTCTTCCACTAATGAGACCCACGTTTTAATTTCCTTGGTTTCTTTAAATCCTGGAGCTATAAAAAAGAAAATGCAGAAAAGCTGGATGGTGAATACTTACCTTGAACAAATACCTAATTAGTTCAAATTAAGATGCTAGTACAGCCCACAAATCTTCCTGATAATGTGCAGTCTTCACAAAACACATGATTTTAGTCAATCATCTTTGTCCACAGGCCGGAAGTGAGTACTATTGGAAGCTAATCAACCAGACAACTCAGTAGCATTCGCCAATTAAACATAATTTTCTGAGGTGGGTGCAGAGAAGGATGGGAAAATATGGTGGAGTTACTTGGAGAATAACAGAAGGCTTGTTTCAGTGCAGTCCATCTAACACTTCCACAAAGGCAGTGAGACCAAGGTGGGATGAAGGGAGCTGATGAGTGAGTAGAAGGTTTTTCTCGGCAAAGGACGATGGTAATGAGATGGATGAAAATTTAGACTAAAAAGTCCTTAGCTTTTCCTTAGTCCAGCTCCATACTCCCGGAAAACATTTTAGGTTATTTTGCTCTCATATTTCTTTTAAAAAATATATATTTTATTGATTTGTTTTAAAGAGAGGAAGAGAGAGGGATAGTTAGAAACATCAATGAGAGAGAAACACCAATCAGCTGCCTCCTGCATACCCCCCACTGGGGATGTGCCCGCAAGCAATGTACATGCCCTTGACCTGAATCAAACCTGGGACCTTTCAGTTAAAAGGCCAAAGCTCTATCCACTGAGCCAAACTGGTCTCGGCTCATATTTCTCTTAAGCATGTTAATTTACAAAATGCTTCCATGAATCAAACCTTAACTGGAGTCGCCTTAAAAGAAATTCACAGCATCTCCTAGCTTGTATCTTGAAAGAAGCAGCAAAGCTCTTCATACTCAGATAAACGCCATCCTCACAAATGACAGAGGAACCTCGGTAAATTTCTGGAGTTACCAAGAATGTGAAATAGTGTCAGGAATATCTATTGCCGTGGAACATACCACCCCACACTTATTGGTCTAAATAACAACAGCTACTTGTGTTGCTCACAAATCTGCGATTGGCACAGAGCTCCAACGATGCCAACTCTGTTGACTAAAAGGTTACAATGACTCAGTAACTAGGGGCTGAAATCATCCAAAGTCTCATTCGCTCACATATCTGGGGTTTAATGTTGGCTGTTGCCTGGGACCTTGGCTGGGCTGGCTGGCTGGAATATGTAGACAAAGCCTGTATGTCCCCTGGGACTGGTGGACTGCCTCAGAGGATGTGGCTGGCTATGAAGAGCCACTTACTGAGAAGACAGTTAAGAGGAGCCATTCATTTCTTAAGACTTAACAGACACGGTGTCATAATCTATAACCTATTAGTTAAGCAGTCACAGAGCATTGGGATTGAAGGGCGAGGCACAGGCCCTGCATCCCAGTGGAGAAGTGTCAAGGATTTAAGACCGTTTTCTAAAAACCGCCACAAATTGCAATTCCATTGCCATTTCCTCAAGAATTAAGTTGACATTTCCCCCTGAGGAATCTAAAATTATCTCCCGTTCTTAATAAACTGTTCAGAGGTAGGCTGATGAAACAACATGCGAATTATTTCCACACTTACGGGGTTTGAAGACCAGAATTTGAAGTCATTGCACACATGTCACCTCATGAAGGCCTCGTGCAGTTCAGTTTTTTAAGGTGCTGGATAAAATACTTTCCTGTGATATTAATAATTAAGTAAAGCCGAGCTTTGAGTAGCTTTGAGTAAAGCCACCCTTTGATTGTCATGGTATCTAAGTATCTAAACAAATCACCATAAAATTCATATGATAAGGTGATTGGACAGCATCTATCTTTGGGATAGGAATTCATCTCAGAGACATCTGTTATAAGAGGTTATACTCCAAAATAATTCTTGGTGATTACCACTTCCTCCGAACTTGGAAAATTACTTAGAGATGAATGCTGACTAGCAAAGAAAGGAAAGGAAATGAGGGACAGCCATTAAAATAATGAGATATTGTTTACTGACCTAAAAATATGAAATAATCTATTCCAGATACCTATAATTATAAGATTTAGGCATAGATTTATTAATCTTAAGTCTTAAGCCAATTAATTAATTCTATTTGTAGTATAACTGACTAGAAAATATATTAATTATTTCAACCCCCCAACCAATTTTTCCCCATAATTATATAAATGACTATTTTCTGATGCCACAGGATGCTTAGTACCTTGATTTATTCAAAGCTAGTTACCTTTTCTTCTTATATCTCAGGTTCCAAGTATTAGGTTAGTTACTAGTGGCCTGGTGCACAGATTCATGCACATTGAAAGGAAATGAATTACTGCAGCTCAGCAGTAAACCAGATTCTGGCCAACAGTGCCACAGCAGCAACATAACCCATGGCCAAAGGTGGAATCAAGTGGCCCCATGAGGAATAAGCAGGATAAGCAAGGTCTGATTGGGAAACAGAAAGATTGGGCTGAATAACCAGCAACCATGAATAATCAAGGGCTCAATGGACTTTCTGCAACCTACTCATCACATCACAGATTTGTGAATAAGTGAGAGTAAAGGACTCCTTTCAACATTAATATTATCATTTGATTTTTTGTTCCTACCCCCATCCCTGCCAACTAGAAAAGAGAGGCAACTGAAATAAAAAATTAAGTAGAGTTGTATAAAAGAAAACATTATATTTCTAATGCTCTTGAGTTTGTAGAGTTGGAGGTTTTTATACTGGAGACAGGAACTATTATGCTGATATTACTCAAGAGTCTGAGTTATGTGGTGGAAAGTTCTATGCTTCACTGAATTTCGAGCCTCCTAAGCAATCTCCAAAGAGGTGTGGCGGTGGCAGTTGCCACTTTTATGCTTTAGAATACTTAACTGGAGGAATCTACACTAAAATGCAACAATATTAATCAGGTGAATAACAGGGAAACAGAAACTCCCTTCCATTCTGGGATATTTCACTGCGGGGGCCCAAACATGCCTCTACCTGTAGACTCATATTCAACATCACGGTCTTCATTCTTTCAGTTCTACACACTCCTGAGCCAGTAATTCCTGAGCCTTACACTGGCTTCTCTCAGCTTAAATCTGGGTTTGCTTCCTCTGGTACCCTGAGGTCAGCAGCTGCAAATATTTCTGTAGACCCAGGAGGCAGACTTGCCACTCAATTCCTCCTCCCTCAAGACTCCCCTTTCCCTTAAGAATCACTTTCCATCCTGAGCCCTTTCAGTTTTCCCAGAAATTTAACACATTTCCCTCTCTGGGGCTCTGTCACAGAGCTTGGCTCATGTTATCCTCTGACAGTCAGTTCATCGACTCTTCCTAAGACTCAGATGAATGCACAAAGACACACTTCTGATAACCATGGATTACGCAAGTGTTCTATGGTACAAATTTCTTGGAATAATATTTCTGTGCATAATACTGAACAGTAACATTAGTTCTCCTCTTAGATCAGTCCTTCTGTTGTTTTTTTCCTACCCACTGACATCATGCATGTCAAATTGTTAGTCCTGGCCTTCTGTTTACTTGTGAACTGTCACCAGCTTATGGCTTTTAAAACATACTTCATTCAAGTGTACAACATAGTGATTAGACATTTATATATCTTATGAAGTGATCACCACGATAAATCTAGTACCCATCTGACACCATACATATTCATGACAATATTACTGACTGTATATCCCATGCTATACTTTATAACCCTGTTTTTATAACCACCAATTTGTACTTCTTATTTATTTATTTATTTGTTTGTTTGTTTATTTATTTATTTATTTATTATAGTATCACATAATTGTCCTCATCCCCCCATTCCCATCCCAAATCCCTCCCAACATATGTCCCCACCCCCCTGTTGTCCATGGCCACTTGCTAGGCCCATAAGCATGCACACAAGTCCTTTGGTTGATCTCTTCCCCTTAACCCCACCCTCCCCTACTTTCCCTCTGAAGTTTGAGAGTCTGATCGCTGCTTCTCTTTCTCAGGGTCTGTTTTTGTTCATCAGTTTATGTTGTTCATTATTTCCTCTAGATGTGTGAGATCATGTGATCCAAGACATACCCTTGTAAGAACCTAAACTGCAACAAGCCATAATGGTTATGCTGAGAGGTAAATGAATAACTACCAATTTGTACTTCTTCATCCTTTTCACCTTTTTCACCCCAAATCCCCTCTCTTCTGGTGACCATCAGATTGTTCTCTGTATCTATGTTTGTTTCTGTTTTATTTGATCTTCACCTTGTTTTTTAGATTCCATATGTAAGTGAAATAATAAGGTATTCGTCTTTCTCTATCTGACTTATTTCTCTTAACATAATGCCCTCCAAGTCCATCCATGTTGTCACAAATGGTAAGATGTCATTCTTTTCATTGTAAATACGTGTGATATTCCATTCTGTACACGGACCACATCTCCTTTATTTACCTGCAGCTTTTGCCTCTTTATGTCACTCCATGGTGTCAGATCTTGGCAAATTTCCCAAATATTACTTAATTAGCTCATTTTACCTTTCACTGATCACTAACCACCACACCCTCTTCACCTTAAACACTCAACATATAGAAACAGATAGTTAACAACATTGGCCATCTGATAACAAAGCAGATGATATGGTTGAATTTATCATGGAGAAAAGAAAATATATTGCCTACAGATAGAGAAATAGTGACAATGGAACAAAGTAAAGAACCTGCTGAAGACTGTTATGAAGTTCTGTGGGGGATGGGAGATGCTGGAATTAAAACTAAAACGTGACCTTCTGCCCCTCCCCCATTGGATAACTACAGTCTCCCATTAGACACCAGCTTATTATGTGACTTTATTCTAAAAGTTTTTTAAATTTATTTTTATTGATTATGGTATCACATAATTGTCCTTATCCCCCCGTTCCCATCCCAAACTCGTCCCTGCATATTCCCCCACCCCCCTATTGTCCATGGCCACTGGCTAGGCCCATATGCATGCACACAAGTCCTTTGGTTGATCTCTTCCCCTTACTCCTCCTCTCCCCTACTTTCCCTCTGAGGTTTGAGAGTTTGATCGCTGCTTCTCTTTCTCTGGGTCTGTTTTTGTTCACCAGTCTATGTCGTTCATTATTTCCTCTAGATGTGTGAGATCATGTAATCCAAGAAGTAGCCTTGTAAGAACCTAAACTGCATCAAGCCATAATGGTTATGTTGAGAGGCAAATTAATCAGTCTGTAGTGAGTTCCTTTCTGGGCCAACAGTTCTTTTATTGGTATAAACCAGGGGTGGGCAAACTTTTTGACTCGAGGGCCACAATGGGTTCTTAAACTGGACCAGAGGGCTGGAACAAAAGCACTGTGACCATGCTGGCACTCTCATCTTGGGCTGCTGTTGAAGGAGCGGAGGGGAGAGCAAGATTCGGCTCCCCTGGCCGGATAGAACAGCCAAATGGGCCAGATCAGGCCTGAGGGCTGTAGTTTGGCCACAGCTGGTATAAACAAACTTCTAGAAATTGTCCAGATCATCATTCCTTTTCACAAAATTATCTCCTAAATGTTTTTCTTTGACACTGTCCAAACCAACTAGTCACAATATTTTCCCCGTGTCTTATTTTTCTCCAGGAACTTCTCCCTCTTTCCATTTCCTGTGGTTTTAATATCATTTGTCACTTTGTAAACACTTTATTTCTAGATAGTATTGATATTTCTGAGAAGTGTTTGATCTTTTCCAATATTTACAGGCTCTAAAGTAGTAATAGCAACTGCTAGACTTTTACTAATGAGCCAGTGAGTTCAAAATATCAAAACCAGTTGTTTTATTAAAACATCAGGGTTCTTATTTCCTTGAGTTTGATTTGATTCCATGTCATTTTCTGCCTATAGGCTGCAGAAGGATTATAGGTCCACTCTGATGAGTGAACGGTGGAAACCCAGTTGGGGGCAGAGTATGACAGCAACACTAATGACAGAGGTTTAGTGATAATGTCCTCGGGTAAAGGACAGCGCAGAGAAATTGGCAGGCATCTACAATTAATTCCAAAGCTTTTGTACAAGGTAGAATTGAATTTTAAATCTCTTGCTCAGAAGAGTCAACAACAGTATGACATTCATCAATAATTCATCGTTTTCTAAAACTCCTCACAGCATATCCAAAGGAGCAGTTTGGAAATGAAGACATATAAATTCTCATCCTACCTCTAGCATTTTCTTAATGTGACTGTAAGCCATCTATGCTTCAATATTTAAAGAAGAGTTGCCTGTTACTTTGTAAGATTAATGCTTACACTTTGAGTTAATTACAGTACAGTTGGTTATTTTGGTATGTTTATAAGTAATTTGCACTTCACTTTGAATCCATTATTCCCTATAAAAATGCTCCCCCCCCCAAATGCTGGGCATGATTCTACATGTGCTTTTCTTTTTTCTTGTTTATTTTGTATATGGGCCTAACATCTTCACTTGTACAGACTGTGAAAATTCGCAGAAAACAAATACTTTAAATTATGATATGGTCAGTGAAGGTTTTTTATTTGTAGAGGCCAAAGTATACTATATAATAGAAAACATGTTCTGTGGTTGTTAAATAGCAGTTTTACTCATTAGTAGCAGTTAATGAATTCGTTCCAACTGCCAAGTGCTGTTGTAATTGAAGGATCAACATACTCATTTGTGGATTATAATGAACAACATAAACTGATGAACAAAAAACAGATCCAGAGACAGAGAAGCACTGATCAGATGCTCAAACCTCAGAGGAAAGGTAGGGGAGGGTGGAGGTAAGGGGGAGAGATCAACCAAAGGACTCGACTGCAAGCATATAAGCATAACCAATGAACAGAGACATCAGGGCTGTGAAGGCATGAACAGGAGTGATGTGGGGAGGGCAATGGGGGGGGGGGAAGGACATATATGTAATACCTTAATCAATTCAAAAAATAATAATAAAGAATGAAATATAAAACATAACTTTTCTTTCAAAAATAATGTAATCCACATATTTTTGGCAGAATTTCTTAACCCTCAACAATGAGAAGATTGGTTTATGCTAAAGGGGTGTACCTGGATGATGTTTATTTTTTCTTTGTAGACTTAAGATCTCTGGTTAACTATTCAGTTCTACCCAAGACCAGACACATCAACTGGAATTTCGTGTTATTCAACACAATGATATACTAATACATTTTTTGTATCATAATGAAAAGTGATTTTAATATGTTTGTATATACAAGCACATCTTTTACTATAAGTTAGTGGTATTTGTGATGTGTTTGAAGAAAATGTTAAGATTCCATGTCTCTGGATCCACTCTGCTCATCAGTTTACTTTGTTAGATAGACTCCACATGTGAGTAAGCTCATGTGATACTGTCTTTCTTCCCTTGGCTTATTTTGCTTAGCATAATTGTGTGCCTCTGTTACAGACCCTGTATCGTAGTTAACTACTCCTTGCCTCCCGTGGGCCACTCAACAGGGAAGGCTTATTTCTTACTCAACTTGCATTTATTAATATTCATTGGTGGCATTATTGACAATGACCAAAAAAGTGGAAACTACCCAAGTGTCTGTCAACAAGTGAATGGATAACAATAATGGTATATGCATCTAAAGGAGTTGACTCAGTGGTTGAGCTTCAACCTGTGAACCAGGAGGTCATGGTTCGATTCCTGGTCAGGGTACATGCCTGGATTGTGGACTCAATCCCCTGTGGGGGGGTGTGCCAGAGGCAGCCTATCCATGATTCTCTCTCATCATTGATGTTTCTATCTTTCTTTCTCTCTCCCTTCCTCTCAGAAATAAATTTTTAAAAAATACCCTTGTAAGAACCTAAACTGCGATCACATGATCTCACACACCTAGAGGAAATAATGAACAACATAAGTTGATGAACAAAAAACAGACCTAGAGAAAGAGAAGCAGCAATCAGACTCTCAAACCTCTGAGGAAAAGTAAGGGAGGGTAGAGGTAAGGGGAAGAGATCAACCAAAGGACTTGTGTGCATGCATATGGGCCTAGCCAGTGGCCATGGACAACAGGGGGGTGGGGGCATATGTAGGAGGGGTTTGAGATGGGAATGGGGGGATAAGGACAATTATGTGATACTATAATCATTAAATTAAATTAATATATATGAAATAAATAAAAAGTATTTTATTAAAAATAAAATAGAGATACATTCAGACTTGGGAAACTGAATTACTTATTCAAGGTGAGATAGCTTTAAAGCAAATGGGGACAAAATAGAGAAGTACAGAGAAGTAATCGCGTGGCTTTCATCGTTCTTTCCACTCAGAACCTGCCTTCTTTGAGGAGTATATGATTTTCCTAGTAACTATGAATATTTATGAAAGTGCATGTGATTTTCTAAAGCTCTCAAACTTGACATTTTCCTGAACTCTCTCAATTTATTCTATGCATATTTCCGTCACGTCTTTCAGTGATTGATCCGCCGCAGGGAGCTAATGCGGAGCACTCTGAATTATGTCCTGGATGCCTTCTGCCGTCAGAACGTGATGAAGTCACAGGACCTTCTGTTTTCCTTTATTCCATTTTCTGACAAATCGCCAACTTAGCGGAGTTCACATTTCCCCGGTTTATCAAACTTCAAATTTAAAAGGGTTCCATTTACTTTCAGATCAGGTGTTGACCAAAACATACACTTGCCGCAGTCTCAGGATTTTCAGCTGTCGATGAGAGAACATCTCTCGGCAGCACTTGGAAAAGCCTTACTCAGAGTATGACTGTGACAAAAAGTGAGTGGTCTGTGGGTTTGCCTCGGCTCCCAGAGGCAATTCTTTGATTGGAGGCTAATGAAAAGTGATTTTAATTATTGCTAACCTCCCTGTGGCTAGAATCACCACAGAACTTTCACCCTTAGAAAACTCCGCATGCATTTCATCAAAAAGCTCCATTGACTATGGACATGATTTTTGTTACTTTTAAACCGGAACCTATCTGGTACATGGTAATTAATACAGAGTAGAAAAAGCCAATTATGAACTAATTATACTTCTTGTGGTCAACTTATCACCTCAACTATGCATCCTGCTTTCGGGCTGTCAGACTTGAAGCCAACCACATCAAGCAAGACGAAAGCAAGAATAAAAATCAGACATGTAATGCCATGGAACGTGAGCACTCTTCTGTATTTTAATTTGTCTTTAATTCAAAGGAGAAAACCCAAAAAGCCAACTTACTAGCCCCGGGGGTAAATGCCAAGATCTTTAAAGTGGATGGCGCACGGGCTCTTTCCCGCCTCTGGAAGCCAACTGCTCAGCTTCAGAAAATAGGTAGCCACCTTCGATCTGACCATTTATAAAGGGCAGAGCAGCGGGAGGCCTATTGATATTCTTCCCTTTTATTTTCCTCAAGCTGTAGACTTGACAGCCAGTTTTCCTGAGAATTGATTGCTTATACAAAAGATGAACTTGAAACATATTCAGCTGTTGATGGGGAAGAGAAAAAAAAAGGTGATAAGAAGAAAGGCTGTACTTATGTACTCACACTGAACGAAGCCCGTAGCAATGAGTTTCGGTCTGATTTTTAAAGCACCAGTGTTGATTTTATGCCTCCATCAAGTGCTCGTTTGCTTTCCATTGTCATCCTTCCTCAGAGGTGACCTTGGGAGCAGTGGTCTTGTGCTTGAGTGTCTTAAAGGGAAAGCAGTATGCGACATGGTCAGCGAGCAAAGTGGATCTTAATGTGACCTAGGCAGGTTATGCCAGCGCACCAAACACAGCGTGCCCATACTTTGCCTTAAGCCAGAGGGTAGAAAGTATTCTAGTGGATGGGCTTGTCATCCGGGGCATTGGGAGATCTCATCATGGAACTGGGGTAGGCTTTCCTTATGATAATCCAAGTTTGCCTGATTCCTGCATTTATCTCCTTTCCTCCAATGGACCAAAATTATAGATCTATTCACCGCAGATTATTTTCCTATTCTTTCGTTGGCACTCAAAACCCTTTTCAGTTTGATTCCTGACTTCTAGAGGGAGTGGGTGTACTGGGGTAATCACTGAACAGGAATCCTTGGTGTGAGACCTATTCACTCTCTCTCTCTCTCCTAACCCCTAATAATCTTTGATCTTTTCATTGCCTCCATATTTTTGCTTTTTCCAGAATGTCATAGAGTTGGTATCATACAGTATGTAGCTTTCTCCTACTGTCTTCTTTTACTTAGTAATATGTATTTGAGTTTCCCCCATGTCTTTTAATGACATGAAAGCTCATTTCTTTTTAGCACTGAGTAATATTCCATTGTCTGGATGTACCAGTTTATTTATCCAATCACCTACTGATGGACATATTGGTTGCTTCCAAGTTTGGGCACTTAAGAATAGAGCTATTGCAAAAATCCACAAGCAAGTTTTGTGTAGACATAGTTTTCAACCTCTTTGGGTAATTACCAGAGTGAGATTCCTGGATCACATGGTAAGATTATATTTAGTTTTCTAAGAAATGGCCAGGCTGTTTTTACAAAGTAGATGTATCATTCTGTATTCCCACCAGCAATGAATGAAAGTTCCTGCTGCCCAATTAGTATCATCATAACGGTCACATTCCATCATACATAGTTTTGATTATTTCTTGGGAAAGTAAGTTTTGTGTTGTAGCCATAGTGTCTCGAATTTCAAAGAGAAATTTTTGAGGCCCGATGGTGTGAATTCCCACTGTATCCAACTGACATTAAAGATACTTGTGTCAGGCCAAAGCCAGTTTGGCTCAGTGGTAGAGCATTGGTCTGGGGACTGAAAGGTCCCGGGTTCGATTCCAGCCAAGGGCATGTACATTGGTTGCGGGCACATCCCTGGTAGGGGGTGTGCAAGAGGCAGCTGGTCCATGTTTCTCTCTCATCGACGTTTCTAGCTTTCTATCTCTCTCCCTTCCTCTCTGTAAAATATCAATAAAAAATTATATTTAAAAAAAAAAAGATACTTCTGTCACATTCCTCTTTTGCTCCCTGCACTGGGATAGAGGCTGGGAATAGAACCCAGATCTGAGAGATCCACTGCCTAATGAGGAGGAAGGCGTACCTGAACCCAAATAGTGAGAGTGCAGCTAGCTATGAGAAGCACTGGGGACATGGGTGAACCATGAAGAAGAGTATTGAGATTTGAGCTCCGTCTTCAAAGAATAAAAACAGTCCATCAAACCAACAAGGACATAGCTGTGGGAAAGACATAGCAGAAAAAGCATTTTGGCAAATCTGATTTTAAGGTAAAGGCCTTGTCAACTGTCAGTCTCTCCTGTAAGATGATCAGCCCGCAAGCTGGCTGTTTAATCTTGAGACCTCTGATTGTCATTATCAGTAGGCTTTTCTCTTTAGTGTGCTATTCCCCCCAGAAAAGAACACTCCAGTCTCGTGCATGGAGCGGAGGTTAGGGTGGTGGGATTGCAAGCCAGATGATGTGATCCAAGCAGGAAAAGGGAGTCCTGAGAACTTGTACTCAACCCATTCGACTCTTGGATGAATAGTAGCCAACTCCCCCTCCCCCTCTTCCTCTACCCCCCTCCGCCCCCACCTTTTGAGGTTTATAGTCAATAGACTTAATGACTTTTGAGGTTTACAGTCAACAGACTCATTTTCTGCTTTATTCTATCACAGGCTTAGGTTCCACTTTCTATGGTCTGCTAGGTAAGTCATCATGCATGTATTAGAATTTTACATTTAAAAATATGGGTTCTTCATCTGCCCCATATATACCTACAATTATGCTTTTTGATGTCACATAGTGTGATTTTTAGAATAAAGAAAGAAGCAGAAATTAACATCCACCTTCAGTTTCATTCTGCCATTTTTATTTGGAAGGCCTGGCTCCTTTTCTAAGCGCTCATCAAGTGAGCTTTAGGTGACTACTTTGGAGCTGGCCCACAATCCACAGCTACCTCTTCAGCCTTTGGTGCATTTACTTACTCATTTACGGAAGAGCTTTTTCTTTCTACCTTTGCCATTGTCTAGTCTCCTGCAAAAAGAAATCAATGGCGCCCAGTGGCCTGGGATTCTGTGAAATTCTTCTGTGGAACCCTTGGCTCCGGGCCTGGTCCCTCACCTGAGAAAATGGAGGTGGAGGGAGATAGGGAGCATGCTCAGGCCTCAGCTCTCTGTGCAGACCACGCAACGAGCCTGAGAAGAGAGAGCGTGCATTTGAAACAGGAGCAACTGTGCATTGGCAGCTACCACTTCCCAGGTTTCCTTGAACATATGTGGGATTAGATTTATGATGGAAATATGGTAATTATAGGGTCGTTGGCTCAATCCAAGCCTCGCTTCCTCTTGGTAAAGCACCTTCCTGAATACAGTCTCTGGGCTTGGCACAGGCTGGTCCCAGGGCATCATCAGAGGTGAGTCCTGACTAGTTTAAGCCTTTCATCAGGTACCCTCTACTGGCCAAAGAGGATTGCCTACAGATGGACACGTGGCCCAGTGGACTCTGAGACATAAGAAATCGTGTCCTGGGGCCTTGGAAGATCGAAACTCCTTTGCTTTTGGCAGAAATCTACATAGGAATTCTATCCTGTTGTGGTGTGCCTGTGGCCGCTAGAAGCAGCTGGAAGTCCTGTGTCGCACTTGAGGATAAACCAAGGAGTCAAACCATGGGTTACCTTGCTGAGCCACTGAATGGAGCCTTACCTAAGCCTCAAGCTTCATTGGTGGTTTTACTAGGACTTTACATACACTGATGAGTGACTCTGGTTGAGTTAGGCTTTCCGTTAGTTCTTCAGATGAGACAGAGGCAAGTAAGTATTGTTTACCAAGCAGAAGTGATCTGTGTCTCGAAATCCAGAAACCCCAAGATTGGTGCATGGAGCAGCACGCGGAGAAGCAGCTGCTCGTGGTGGGGACGAGAAGCGGCAGAACAGAAGTGCCATCTAGTATATGATTATGATAAGTCAGCTAAGGCCGCCCAGGCAGGGGAAGGGAATGGATTCTTCATTTCTGAACCGCACCACCATCCTCAGTCGGCCAGCTGCGAACTAGTTCTGCAGAGGCAGAATCCCAGCTGAGCTCACGTCCAGGCTGCTGACATGTGAGACGGATGACTTCCTGGAGCAGACCGTCGAGGCTTTATTGGAATGGAATGAAAAGGGGGTTTTGAGGAGGAGTTCTGAAGCAATACAAGAGGGCTTTTGTGTTATCCATCAAGGGTCAGGAAGGAAACAGATTTATTTATTTGCCCATCCATCCACCCACCCATTCATTTTTACCAATGGCCTAAAGGAGCTATAGGCTAAAGTTACATTTTGAGCTTTTTTGATAGTGTTCGGCTTTATCTGAATGATGTCATCACGTAGATCAGAGGTGAAAGATGTTGTAATCTAAGGGCCAAACACAGCTGAGGATGCCGTGGGATAGGTGGGCACAGCGTGAGAGCCAAAGAGCCCAGCACGCTCTCAAAGGCCGAGGGGGGAGGCATCCAAGGTTGCAGCTGAGTCAACATTCCATGGAGTCAGGACTAGGTTAACTGCGGGGCCGGGTCGGACATGAATTATCCCATGGACATGCCAAGGAAAACAACCAATAGAAAGTGGTTGATGCAGAAGTAAAAGAAAGAAAAAAAATAGTTGGATCGCTTCTCAAATAATGCATGGGTGAGATTATTGAATTGGGGGTTTTCTCCCCCATAAATCTCTCATTTGTGTTGGGGTGAAGAGGACTGAGTATATGCATATGTGAACATTTTACAACAAGCCTGGCACAAGGGTAGGCCTGTAAGCATTAACTATTGAGATTCTTAGTGCCGGACAAAGCATGCTGAATGCCGGAAGAAGAAAGTGATCTGGGCCCTAGGCCTTGTCCTGTGAATAGGTTCAACCCTGCATGACCCCTCCAGACTCTCCCCTCAAGAAAGGCCATTCATTGACCTCAGGCCACTTCCCGTAAAGCCCTTAATTCCACAGGCAGATATAGAGTCCAGATAGAGAGAGGTCCCTGCCAGGAGGCAGCCGAAGGTCGCTGCTTCCATCCAAATCTACAGAAGACATGTGGGCATCTGCCCTTGCAAGACCTGAGAGCTTAGGCCTCTTTGAGTCTTGAGTGCCGGGCAGGCCCTGCAGGCACCAAGCCTGGTGTCTAAGCTGGGGTTTCCAGGAGAGGCTGTGGGGTAGAGAGGTCGCGGGACTGTTGGGGGAGTCAGTACAGACACCAAATGTCTAGCTGGAGTTCCAATCAGCATCATCTCAAGTCCCTCTAAGCACTAAATTACTCCTGTCCACAGCAGGCTGCCAAGACAAGTCCCATGGTGGGTGGCCTCCATCAGAGGAAACCTGGGAAGGAATTAAAGTGGTGGCCCACTCACCTCAGCCAAATCATGCGGAGGGTGGAAGGAAAGATAAAAGCAGAAACTGCAAGCTAAGAAGGAGTTCATTCTTCCTTCCAAAACAAGGGAAGGGGAAGGAAAGGGGTACTAAGTGAGGTTTGAAGGACTGTGATCTTTGCAGAAGCGTTCCAGAAGGATGCCATTTTCAGGGGACTTAAGTGACCATACCCACCGGCTTCCTCCCCTCCCCGCATTGGCAATATTTTTGCATAGCATAGAGGTCAAAAAGAAATCTAGAAAAAAAATGTAAATATTACACACTGAACAGACAGCTTTCTAACATAAAAAAAACAATAATAAAAACAGTTGAAACTCAGTCCTTTTTCTGTGACAAGCATTGTTATCACACTTTACACTTGTAATTTAATGTTAACACACGAAATCTTTATACAAGGAAGGAGAAGAGGGTGTGCCGGCTGTAGGAGAAATGCACCAAGACCCAGGATATGTGTGTGTGTGTGTGTGTGTGTGTGTGTGTGTGTGTGTGTGTGTGATCGTGAGCGAATGGTTGAAAAAATATGTGCATGTACAATTAATTAAATCATCAGGATGTAGTTAATGTAATAGGACATCACAAAACTCAGAGTATGGTCTTTAGGATTAAATATATCTCAGTTAAAATTCTAGCTTTGGATAGGTAATATAATCTTTCTGAATATCTTCATTTATATAATGGATGTACCAGTATTTCTTTCACGAGAATGTTATCACAATTAGGTAGCAAGTAGGAAGTGCTTAAATGATATATAGTAAGCGATTTTAAAAGGGCAGAAGTTACCAAGAATTGGTTTTCAAATCCCTTCCCAACTCTTTGCGACTGTGGGAAAGAAACTGATTTGGTCTCCCTGGTTTCACCCAGAGCTCTTCCTGTGCAGTGAGCAAATACACCTAAAGCCCACAGCCCCACTGCCTGACATATAGGAACCACTGAATCAATGATTGTTACTATAATAATAATATTATTATTATTTTCTATTACAAATATATTTTTGTTTGTTGCTTTGCACCTCTGCCCTATAAGAATGTTGTCTATACTCGAAACTTAGCTTTCTGAAAGAAATGAGATATTTTTCCAGCTGTAAAACATCTTGATTTATTCTAGAACCTTTCTTTTAAAATCCACATCCAATTTCAGGAGACTACCACGAGGTGGCGCCAGATCATTTCTATCATTTACCAAGTAGTCAATCTCCTTTCAGAAAGAAATACCATGAGCACTGTCTTTGCTTGTTTTACGAAGAAATATGGTATGGCACCATAGATCACACGCTTCTTCATCCTTTTCCTCTCCCACATGTTCTCGTTAAAAGTAGATTCCATTTCAATTGTAGAATATATATTCAGGCCTAGTCCTGGAAGGTAATTCAATCACAGTTGATAGTCACTCAACCAGATCATTTTGCTATATTAATATCTCTGTCTGCAATCATACTTTTTGTACCTGTTCATTTAAGTTTGTATACAACCTATAATTTTTATGAACAATACCACTAGTCTAGTTATTAGGAAACATCAGGAAAAGAAAAAGACTGGTTTATTTCTTTAAGTTTTCATTTAGAAGACTGATTTCAGGACACTTTAGTTGTTGAGCTTTACTTTTAAAAATCAGTGACATTTATGGGGCTTTTTCCATAATGCTTTTTGTGGTATTTGCTTTCATAGTTCAAGGATCCAAGTGCTGCCCTAGCTGATTTGGCTCAGTGGACAGAGCTTCAGCCCTTGGACTGAAGGGTTCTGGGTTCGATTCCTGGTCAGGGCACCTGCCCAAGTTATAGGCTCAATCCCGAGGAGGGGGCGTATACAAGGCAGCCAATCAATGATTCCCACTCATCATTGATGTTTCTATCACTCCCTCTTCTTTCCTCTATGAAATCAATAAAAACATGTTTGTTTGTTTGTTTGTTTGTTTGTTTTTTAAAAAGGAATCCAAGTGCTCAGATAAATGTATTTCAGGATGAGTGTGGGAAGCACAGGTTCAGTAGAACCACCCACGTGAGAGGCCTCAGCACAGCCTCTGTGCTGCCTTCATTTGCCCTGGAATTTCCTTCAGTTTGGAATGCAATAGCCAATCATTGTGGGGAAAGATATTTCCTCATCGATCTCCTCTGGAAGCACGAGTGAGGCTCTGACATGCCATGAAAGCCTCCTCCCAGGCTTGCTTCTGGGCGTTTATTTTTAGCCTTTTTCTTCCTCCTAGAAATTGGAGTTCCGCTGCTTCTCTCTCCCCGAGAAAACTGCTGGCTTATATTTAGCTTTACCACCAGCACCAACTTCTGGATCAATTGTGAAAAGGCCTCCTGCTGGCCTCACATTTTCATTGTTAATTGGCTCTATTAAGGGAAGTTCTGAATGTAAATGTTATTACGTGTAATGCTCTTACATAAGCGAAGCCCCCTTCTGAGTAGACTGGTCAGAACACGACAGAGACACACACGTGTGGGTGCACCATCTATTTGGCATTTTTATTTTTTCTATCGATGGACATGCTATCTTATTTACATCTGGCTTTGAACTTGGGGTTCATGCAGGACCTCTCAAAAAGGCTAGGAAACAGCTTACCACAGTTTCACTCTCTTACCTCACCTGCCAGCTTCATTCATTCATACTTTCAGACTGGACTCGGTGCATTTGGGGCTGTGACCCTTGCCTCGGGGGTTCTGAAAAATCGGGGTAGGGTTGTCTTGTCATCTGAAATTTACGTGGTGACTTATATGACAGAGACACAAAAAAAAATTGGCAGGCAAAGTTAGCAGGGACCAGGATGAAACAAGCAAGACACAAAATTTAAGATGGCACTCAATCCCCAGGTTGTGCAAGTGCAGAGACAGCACCTGAAAGTGGGTGCTACCTTAAGTTTTGCATCCCAGGTTTCTCCTTTGCTTTATCTTAGTCCCGGCTCAGGCTTCATGGGTTCTGTCCTCATTTTTGCCTTTTCCACCAAGTCCAAGTGGGACACAATTAGTATTGTTGCCACTGTTTTCAGGAGAAAACTTGGCAGGAAACGCTGGATTCTTCACCTACATCATTGCCAACATGTCTCCTTACACCACCGGCTGTTCTGTGAGACAGAGAGACAACTTCAGCTGTCTTGTTCCGCCCACCCAGCAGCTGCTTGGACCTGCTCCAGGCAGCACACAACAGGTGTGTGTGTGTGTGTGTGTGTGTGTGTGTGTGTGTGTGTGTGTGTGTCTGACTATGTGTGTGAGAGAGAGAGAGAGAGCAAGCACACCAGAGAAATCAGAGAAATACCTTCAAGACTTGTCAAGAACCTAAGCTGTCCCTTACATATTTGCCCAGAAAATCCCTTTACAATATTTTTTTCAATATGTTTTATTAATTTTTTACAGAGGAAGGAAGAGGAATAGAGAGTTAGAAACAACAATGAGAGAGAAACATCGATCAGCTGCCTCTTGCACACCCCCTACTGGGGATGTACCTGCAACCAAGGTACATGCCCTTGACCTGAATCGAACTCAGGACCTTTTAGTCCACAGGCTGATGCTCTGTCCACTTAGCCAAACCGGTTTCAGCTCTTTACAATATATTCTTATTAGTAGTGCAGGTAAATGGTGCAATATATGCTTTTCCAAAGCAATTCAAAACACCTAACAATAGTTTGATACTTACACATCTGATATCCCCATCTAGGACAAAATATATTAAAGACCTAAAAAGATTATGTTTCTAAATTATGTACTTTTAGAGCTAAAACAAAACATGTCCAGCTTCTATATCACCCTTTTACTTTTATGTACTTTTGAAAGGTGCATTTAATTGCAAAACAAAAAATTTATTGGAAATATTGTGAAAATTTTCAAATACCCTTAACAATTGCCTTCCTCTAGATTTATAATATCTTTCTGTATCAGACATTTTTATGTGAGGTCAAAAAAATTTAAGCAATCAGATGAATGGTATAAAGGTAATTACTGAATTTAGATTTAGAATATGTAAAATTGGGGCCTGGGTTGGTCTGTAAATGAGGCTGATGGTCTGCCTGGTCTCACAGGCCTTAAACAGATACTCAGAGTCTTTTGAAACTCTCTAGATCCCTTATATATTTTATCCAATTTCTTGAAATTATTTTTCATTGTTTATATAGCAGTCATCACTACCTGGTATTTTCTTACTTATTTGCTGATTGTCTGTATTGCCAAAGTAGAATATGGACTGATACCATTGTAATTAGCTAGTCCTATGTAATACAGAGGTAATATGCAAATTGACCCTCATGCCCTTGCACAATATGGCCACCCTTTAGTAGTCAAAGATGGCCACCACAAGATGGCCAGCAAGGGAGGGCAATTGGGGGTAATCGGGCCTGTAGGGGAGGGAAGTTGGGGGCAATCAGGCCAGCAGGGGAGCAGTTAGGCATTGATCAGGCTAGCAGGGGAGTCTTTGGGGGGTGATCAGGCTGGCAAGCAGGTGAGCAGTTGGGAGATAGCAGTCCTGGATTGTGAGGGGGATATCTGACTGCTGGTTTAGGCCCAGGGATTGAGATTCCAGATTGGAGAGGGTGAAGACTGGGCTGAGGGACACCCCTCTCTCAGTGCATGAATTTCATCAGTAGGCCTCTAGTTATTAATAACAGGAAAGGAGCCAAGGAAGGCAAGAAACTATAGGCAAGCCATCTTAGACAGCCTCACCAGGAAGCTGGAAATTTATACTCTCTAGTGAACCACTGGTCCATTCCCATTCCCTACAGGTCACTGGGGGGCAGAGGTCCAACCAAGGGAAGATAGACTCATGCCCAAAGAAGTTGGGGTGACACAGAACATACTGGCCTGTCCGTCAAACCTGGGGACAAAGATTATTGGCTAGAATGGGCAGGACCACTGCAAGCCCATGAAAATTTGGAAATACATATTCCCCTAAACAAAGGAATTCTCTTTCTTGTTCCTCGTGGCTTTTGGCTTGTGAAGATCTCTCCTTTCTGCTTCCATGCATTCGCTTGGGTTTCCTGCACAGCCACATGGCCAGATGGATCCCACATGCAATGGACTGATGGATTGCAACTGGCAACACAAACGCAGCTAGACTGATGTTGGATTTGACCGCCCCAACGTGGAACGGAAGCTCTGATTCTAGCCCTATTGAAACCACAGCTGCACTTCTTCCTCGGCAGGATAAGGGGAAATGGGGCCTTGGAAACTCAGGCATGGCATTCCATGGAAAGAAAGCTTTCTACGATATTTCATCCTCCCCTACAAGTCTCAGAAAATTCTCTTACTTGGATGTTGCAAGAATTCTCCTCCCACAAGCAATAATTGGGGACAAGCATCTGTCCCCACTGGTAACAGGGCCATTCTCCGTCTTGTTCACTGCTACGTACCCAGCACTCACCCCCGAGAGGTAGTAAGAGGTCAATAAAAGCTCTGTACAACCTAAATATAAGGTAAGTTTTCCTCAGAGATTTCTAGGGGGGAAAAAAGGTAACCTTTCATATTGAAGTCTCTCATGTTAAGAACACTTTCCTAAACATAAAATACTGTTTAGCATAACAACGTTAGTCAAAAATGGCAGTGTCTTTTCTACAGTCAATGCTGATTTTGGTGTTAACAAAAATCATCTGTAAAAAATTAGTAAAAAGAATGCAAGAAAAGGTTAGCAATTTCAACATTTATTCCTGGGTTTTCACATTACTTTTGCAAAAGTTGGAGGCCATTGCAAATAAGACTTTTAAAGGTTGCTTTAAAAAAGCAATACTATTGATTGCATTATGAGGATTGGAAAGATAAACCTAGAATGCCTAGAGGAAGTATAAAAATGAAAATAAACCTGTGGTTATGTATGTGATTGGGAACATCAAACACACGATTGTATAATGCCGCTGTGATGACTTAAAAATACTCCCGTGATGACAAAGGCACTGATGTCAGAGGTACATTTGAAGAGGTTGACTAATCTTTTCTGTGACTGGGGAGAAAAGTAATATTTCTAAATTACTTTTAAATTACTATATAATATCAATTACTTTTAAATCACTATATATCATCTAAATACATCTAGATGATATATAGTAATTTAAATATATGTGTGACTAGAGAAGTAAAATTCTATAAGAAGAAAAATCACTTTTTCATCAGCATTCTTTAAAAGTTACATTTCCACAATAGACAAAAGAGTTATTTGGGGAAATCTCACTAGGATAAAAATAATTCTATTTTTAAATATACTCTGCTGTGTATTGTCTGGCATTTCAATAAGAAATGATATTCTTTTGAGTTCTGTATATCTTTACTTTTTCTTCTCAGCTATTTCTTCTTTTTTTTTTTTGAACAACCCTTAGTAAACAATTTTGGGATCCTTTTTATACTATATCTGTCTCATACTGCTATTTTTAACTTTTGCTTCTCAGCTATTTCTTCTTAAAAAAAAAAAAAGAAAGAAAGAAACCCTTAGTAAACAATTTTGGGATCCTTTCTGTACTATATCTGTCTCATAACTGCTATTTTTAATATATGTATTTCAATGTCTTATCTCCCGAGGCTGGAATCTGTGTGTTTTTCTCAGTACCTTTTTCCTAATATTTAAAAACTAGAGGCCTGGTGCACAAAATTTGTACACTTGTTGGGTAGGCCCTCAGCCTGGCCTGTGCCCTCTTGCAGTCCAGGAGCACTCAGGGGATGTCCAACTGCCATGGAGTCAAGAGAGGCTCTCTCCGTTGCCATTGTGCTCATCAGCTGTAAGCCTGGCTTCTGGCTGAGCAGCGTTTCCCCGTGGGAGCCCACTGACCACCAGGGGGCAGCCCCTGCATTGAGCATCTTCCCCCTGGTGAGCAGTGTGTCTCATAGCAGCTGGTCGTTCTGAGGTTCAATCGATTTGCATATTAGCCTTTTATTATATAGGATTTGCTTTCCAACTGTATTTAGTTTGAGTTAGCACTGTTTATTATTTTTTCTATAAGAATATTTCTTCATTCAAAGATTTTTAGTGGATTCTTTTTCAAATATTATGCTTTTATTTTTCTTAATCATTATATTCTTAGAATTGTTATTCTTTTTCTTCTCTGCAGAATCTTGTTAAAATCTTAAACATGCTTGTTTTAATTTTTTTAGATTGCTTTATTATTCTGATTCCATCCAGTGAATATATATATATATCAATCTATGTATATAAAAAGCCAGTGACCATTTGACCATTAGCGGCCATAAACACCTTAATGACGAGTTACTATGACACCCACTATAGCCAGACAACCGGCCTGATCAGGGGATGGGGCCTACCGGCCAACCTCGCAGCCTCTCCCCGCTGCTGACCTGCTCCTGATCACAACCCTCCACCCCAATCAGGGCCAGGTCCGGCTGGCCAATCACCAATGCCCCCCCCCAGCTGCTGGCCTCCAATGAACATCCCACACCCCATTTGGGAATGGGGCTGGCTGGCCCACAGCCCATAGCCCCTCCCCATGGCCAGCCCGCCCCTAGTTGTCTCTTTAACCCCAACCAGGGGCAGGGCCCACCAGCCAATCACCCATGGCCCTTCCCCCACCAAGCCAACCTCCTACCATCTCCTCTTCCCAACAGGCCCAGCCCCAATTCACCCCGATTCGGGCCAAGACAGCTGGACCCCACCTGTGCACAAATTCTTGCACTGGGCCTCTAGTCTTTAATAACCTTGTTTAATTTTTTTCAGTTATAATCTTTCTGATGTACTTTGGAATTTTTTGGTTTTCAAGCTCCTTTTGATGGGAGGCTTTTGCTCCCCTATTCTTTTTTTTTAAAATATATTTTATTGATTTTTTTACAGAGAGGAAGAGAGAGGGATAGAGAGTTAGAAACATCGATGAGAGAGAATTATCGATCAGCTGCCTCTTGCACACCCCTTACTGGGGATGTGCCCGCAACCAAGGTACATGCCCTTGACTGGAATCGAACCTGGGACCTTTCAGTCAGCAGACCGACGCTCAGTCCACTGAGCCAAACCGGTTTCGGCTGCTCCCCTATTCTTTGCATGGCTCTTTAGTGTTCTCTCTTTATGTTTACCTCTGCCAGTGATGCTCCACTTAGACCACTGGGTACCCCAGACCAGAGAAGAATCAGGCATGGATGACTCTGAGCCTACCAGGAAGGATACGGGGTGGGGCACATGCAGGTCCATCACTCTGTAAGTGGGCAGGATGGCATAAATCCTGGGTGCAAGGCAGTCTGTTCTTCCTTCCTCGTCCTAGTGTAGTAACTTTCTACTCGCTATCACCCTGGTTGTTGGTTAAAGGCTGTTGTATACCTCTCATGGGCTGGGAAGCCCCTACCCCAGGCCTTTCCTCTAAGCAGCGGGCTGGGTTCTGGTCCCCTGCTCTTCTTAGACTGCAGGGGCTGAAATGATCGCCTTCCCTCCAGCTTCTGTGCAAGGGGCTCAGCAGGCCTACCTCCATCCCAGCCTTTTTCCACCAAAGTTCCTGATACTGTATCTGAGTGATGCTGTGTCCCTTTAACTTCGCTCTTCCTAAAGTTGTAGCTGCCATTGTTATGTGTTTGAAGTGTAAGGGACAAAGGCGTCTCAGTGATGAGCAGTACCAACATGAGGGTTTTAATCAAGAGAAACAAAAGTAGAAGAATCTTTATAATTAAAGTAAATCAACTTCTCTTCATAGATGATTAAAGTCCAGGGACTTGCCCTGTTCACTGCTGTATCTCCAGTCCTTAGAGTGTACTAGGTGCACAGTAGGAGCTTAATTAGCATTTGTCAACTGAGTGATTCTCTGTCCTTTGCTGAGTTAGTGAGGTAAGGAAGAGGGGAGGACAAAACGGGAGGTAAAATTAACACAGGGCAGTAGGATGCTGTCTTTGATTCATTTATAGCCTAGAAGTGACAATTCTAACGCACATGACACAACCCACAGTAGAAGACAATAGGCGGATCATGCCAACCATCCATGTGCCAAAGGTCACAATATTTGATAAGCTTACAAATCCTATCAAGCCACACATTCAAATAGAGCTAGAAGACATACATGTACATAATTGCTACAGATTTTTAAATTAGGAGGAGGGTGGCATAGGAGAGGTGAGAACTATTAGCTTCTCATTTGTTCTATGTAGCTCCCCATGGCCAGAAAGATGTGGTTGCAACTTTAGGGAAATAGCATAGAGCCGTGCAAGGTCACTAAGGTAGGTGGTGAGTGCCAGAGGGTCATTTTATAGAGCTTTTTTCTTTATTAAATACTTAATCTCGGAACATAGAAAACTCGCCTACAGACCTGGCTGAATGTGTGATGTCTCAATTCCTTCAGAAGAAAGGCTTTTAATAAGCAGCGTCTCCATGGTAACCATAAAGGCAAATCTGGCTTTGTGTGTATTATATCAACACCAATAACAGCTGGGACAGGTTGCAGAGAAATGGCAGGGGAGCGGGAGTTGGGGGATCTGGAGAGAAAATAAGGAAAATCACAGCCCACTGCAGACACGGTAATTTGACTACCTTGCTTCATTAGGACTGCATTTGAAGAAATCAGGCTTTAAAACCTTTTTTTTAAAGGAAAAAAAAAAGATAATTGCCCTCTATCCTGTTCAAATGAAAGGTGGGACAACTATTCTGCCATTTTTTAAAAAGTCAAATGAATGTCTTGAATTATGTGTATTTTAAAGATAAGTGGACATTGGCAAATAAGGACATATTTTTTTTTAAATCGATGTCTTTGACAAGAGCCACACAAAGAAAATGAAAAGCACACATATACGCCCAGGCTCAGATAATGAATTAATGCACAAAGAAAGCTGTCCTCCTGGTAAGGGATTTCTTTTCACACTTCAAAAAACACTGTATAATGCATGTCCACAGAGCACAAAAATGCGTTATTACTGAGTCACTTGCCAGTGGATGCACCACTGACAATAAAGGCAGTGTGCCCATGGAGGGCGGTGGCTTTATTTGCTGAATGAAGCCTTATTTCTATATGTTACTTGGTGGCTAAAAATAGGTCTGTAATGTTTAGTTCGCTTCTTTTTAGGTGTGTGGGAAAATAACTTCAGTTGGGATAATAGGATTATCTAGGTACTTTTATGAGCCTTTTATTTTTAGATAATTATAGGGTCACATGGAGAAGTAAAAGAATAATAATAATAATACTGAGCTCTCCTGTACCTTTGCTCAGGTTTCCTCCAAGGATAACATCGTGCAAAAATCTGTGACAATATCAGCAACAGTTATTTTTTATTTTATTTTATGTCATTGTTTAAAGTCTTACAAATAGTAGTACATATATCTTTTTTTCCCCCATTGACCTTCCCTCAGCTTCCCCTGCCTGTCTCACCACCCTCCATCCCCTGTGTCTTAAGTCCATTGGTTATGCTTTCACGCATGCATACAAGTCCCTTGGTTAATCTCTTACCTCCTTCCTCCCCATCCCTGGGCAACCCTCCCCAGCCTACCCGCTGTAGTTTGACAGTCTGTTCGATGCTTCTTTGCCTCTGTGTGTGTGTGTGTGTGTGTGTGTGTGTGTGTGTGTGTGTATAATATATATATATATATATATATATATATATATACACATATATATCATATATATATATTTATATATATACACACATATATATATTATTGATATTTTACAGAGAGGAAGGGAGAGAGATAGAGAGCTAGCAACGTCAATGAGAGAGAAACGTCGACCAGCCGCCTCTTGCACACCCCCTTCCGGGGATGTGCCCGCAACCAATGTACATGCCCTTGACTGGAATCGAACCTGGGACCTTTCAGTCAGCAGACCGACGCTCTACCCCTGAGCCAAACGGGTTTCAGCATGTATCTATTTTTGTTCATCAGTTTATAATGTTCTTTATATTCCACAAATGAGTGAGGTCATGTGCTATTTTCCTTCCTCTGACTGGCTTATTTCACTCAGCCTGATGCTCTCCAGTTCCATCCGTGCCGTATCAGCAAACAGTGATGGTCAGTGCTGCAAATCACAGATCGTGCCCAGATTTCCTCGGTTTCACTGACAGCTCTGCGTGTGCTCAGTTCTTTGGTATTTGATCACCTGTGTAATGAGAGGAGTCAGTTCCATTACCACAAGGGTCCTTCGCATTGTCTTTCCATAACCACTTTACCGCCTTCCCACCCAGTTACCCTTTGCCTGACCACAGACAACCCTAATCTGCTCTCCACAATTTTTGCCATTTCCAAAATCTTCCAGAATGAAACACTGTCTCTAACCTTTTAGAAATAGCGTTCACCACTCAGAATAATTTATTGGTGATCTGTATCCGAGCTGTGTGCTCAACAGCTCCCTCTTTTTTATTGCTGAGTAGTATTCCCTGGTGTGAATGCACCAGAGTTTATTTAACTGTTCACCTACCAAAAGACATCTGGGTTGCTTCCACTGGGAGGTATTAGAAATAAAGCCGCTGTGAACAGTTGTCTACAGGGTTTTGCAAGCAAACAAGTTTCCATGTCTCTGGGCTCAGTGCCCACCAGTGAGATTGCCAGGCCATATGGTAACTGCACTTTTCGTTTCACAAGACGTTGCCAAACTGTTTGTAAGAATGTTTGCCACTTTACATTCCCACCAGCAATAGATGAGTGATCCTTCCCGATGTCATTTTCACGAGCTAATTAAAATAACAACTGACTCACCAGAGCAGTGCTATAAATCTGCCTGGTTCTGCAGCTCGATACATAGGTGACCTCGGGTAAGTTATTCCTCAGCTCAGCCTCAGTTTCTCCATCTGTGGAATGGGAATAGTAATATTCTCAGCTCACAGGCATACCACGAAGGTATAGTAATTATCGGTTGATTTGCTATTTATAGTAAAAAGAGGTATGCATGCAGCTCATGAAAAACACCGGTGAGGCACTCGTTCTTTTTTTTTTAATATTTTATTGATACTTTACAGAGAGAAAGAGAGAGAGAGATAGAGAGCTAGAAACGTGATGAGAGAGAAACATCGACCAGCTGCCTCTTGCACACCCCCCACCGGGGATGTGCCCGCAACCAATGTACATGCCCTTGACCGGAATCGAACCTGGGACCCTTCAGTCCACAGACCTACGCTCTACCACTGAGCCAAACCGGTTTCGGCAGCACTCGCTCTTTTGATTAGCATACCTCAGTGTGGCGCTCTGGCAATGTCAGTAAAAGAAAAGGATTCTGGGAATATCTCTACATTGTGTTGTAATTATGGCTCTGCACATAAATCCTCTCGGACTGGCCCTGTGTTACATTATTAATCACAGTGCAATAGCGATGTTTTGAAGTGTAGGGAAGCAACCTGACTGCTCTCCCAAAGCCATGCAGCATTGGAAAGCGCCCTCTCATCAGCCTGAGGCGTGGGGACGTTCAATGCTGTCGGAGGTTGATTGGAGGAGAAACAAGGTGGCCCCAATGAACCTGGAGGTGATCAAAGATGGCGAGATGACCGGCGGCCAGTCCCTGCCTGCCATCACTGCCTACTGCTAGCAGAGGTGGAGAGGAACGTGTTTCCTTTTTAAGTCTTTTATCAAAAAGGAGTCACTTCAAAGGGAATGGCAGTGATCAGAAACGCATTCTAAAAGGAGCTATCATTTCTGTGTGTTTGTTTTTACTTGTGTCTCAGTCTGTGAGCATGTGTGTATAAGTGTGTAAGTGTGTGTGTGTGTGTGTGTGTGTGCGCGCGCGCGCGCGCGCGCGTATGTGTGATCTATTGTATGTGGCCTGTGGCGAAACAGAATACAATGCCTGTAGCTTGAACTTTCAAGTCTTTTCTCTTTTTTAAAAAATATATTTTATTGATTTTTTTTACAGAGAGGAAGAGAGAGGGATAGTTAGAAACATCAATGAGAGAGAATAATTGATCGCTGCCTCTTGCACACCCCCTACTGGGGATGTGCCCACAACCAAGGTATATGCCCCTGACTGGAATCGAACCTGGGACCTTTCAGTCCGCAGACCATCCCTCTATCCCCTGAGCCAAACCGGTTTTGGCGAACTTTCAAGTCTTGATCATTTCTTTCAAACAGTTTTGTATTTACTAAAAACCCTTATTCACTTTGAAAATGTTGCCATTCTTTTCTTTACTTTGAATGTCCTAAACAAACTATTTTTTATTTTCAATTGCCACTTCAATGTGAAGTTTGTTTCGTTTTATGTTTTTTTAGCTTATGTTGATTTGGTTTCCAGAAGATTGTGGTAGCGAGCTCAAAAGTAGATTATATTTAATTTGTAGGGGTAATGTTTGATAACTGGAACTTGCAAGTAAGTGTGGGAAATTCACCATTGGCAGGAAGTTACCATGCCCCGAGTCAGGAAAAGCAAAGCAAATTCGGATTAACATTTTATTTCCATGCGAGCACCACTGTCAGGAGACAGCAAGCTCAGTACAGCGTGGATCCTGTGTGCTGAAGTTTGGATGACCTGTTTCTTAATTTGTATCATGGAGCCTTTGAGAAAGTTAGTAACAGTCTATTATATGGTGGCACCCATAAAATGGTAAACAGAGCTTTCATTTTCTTGTCTTTTTGTTTTCTCATTGCTCTCTCTCTCTATGGGATACAGATCCTTCTTGGCTCAATTTAAGGTTCACCAAATGCATTTTGTAACTCTTCTCTCTGATATGCCACCTGTTGATAGTTAAAAGTGAGGTAATCACCTCTCTTATTTATTAAACAAGAAAGAAAGAACGAAAGACAGATAGAAAGAAAAAGGGGAAGAGATCAACCAAAGGACTTGTGCACATGCACATGGGCCTAGCCGGTGGCCATGGACAACAGGGGGGTGGGGGAATATGTAGGGAGGGGTTTGGGATGGCAATGGGGGGAATAAGGACAATTATGTGATACTATAGTCAATAAAAATAATTAAAAAAAAAAGAAAGAAAATCAAATTATTTTAGTTGCCTTCCTCCACTTGATCACTAGATGGCACCCAAAGAATCTACTTCCCTGCAATGGACTGGAGAAAAATACATAGATAAAACAGCAGCTCCCCACTGGGTGAAATGGACAAGGTCTCTGGCTCTCTGTTTAATTTCTATTTTATTTATCCATTATTCGGGAAAAGACGCACAGATGTTTTTCATTATCACTTGGCACTCGCAGTTTATTTTAAAAACAGCCTTTCGAAGTCTGGTACAATTTTGTAAAGACCTCTCCTCAGTAAGTCTTTCCTACTCCTGTATCTTATACAACAGCAGGTATTTATTGAAGCAGTTGACCAATAAATAGATATATTTGCCCCTTCCTTACTCCGGTGCAGACACTGCTCTGCTTTTTCCGAAAAAGCACTTGAGTCATTCTCTTCTCTTGGAAGTTCAAGAATGACCAAATGTCATTCCTATATCCCCTACTCTACGCTCTGCCACAACCACAACCGGCTGCCAAGGAGGATTCTGGGAAGTTCCCCATTGCACTTCTGCCTCCCAGCCACTGGGGAGGTTTCACAGCCTCCGTATCTCCTGTAGGCGTCCTACTACGATACAATCTAGGGAACCGAATGACACGTGTTTGCGCTCATGAAAGAAGAGTCACCATTTCCCAAGCTCGGTTTAGAGAAGGAAAATAAAAAGCAACACAAAAAAGAGAAATTAAATTAGCTGAGTCAAATTCTAACTGAAGAATTGTAAAACCGTTCCTTCCCCTCTTGGTATCCTGCACTAAAACTTGGGGATAGCTCTCTGTCCAAAAGTCAAGGAGTAACTGGCTGGTGATTGCTTGGAATTATTTTTGTAGGTATTATCTTAAAACATATGTGTATTTATGTGTGTGTAAATGCATGTGCATTTATATTTGTGTGTGACAAAACACACACACACACACACACACACACACACACACACACACACACACAAACATAATCTTTCTCTGTCATCTCCACCCAATGTCGCAGCTACTCAATTATAGGAACAGGGCTCTTCCCAGGACCTAGTTTTACAAAACGTCAATCAGCGTCTCTGGTCCATTTTCTAGGCCGGCTTATTTTTCCCCTAAGAATTATGCCCTGAGCCGAGAGTTCACCCTTTTCCTATTGTACATGGACTGTAAGTAAGGATAGTTTTTTTTTAAATTATTTTTATAGATTTTAGAGAGGAAGAGGGATGGATAGAGAGATAGAAACATCAATAATGAGAGAGAATCATTGATCGCTGCCTCCTGCACACCCCCTACTGGGGCTCGAGCCTGAAACCCAGGCCTGCCTGTGCCCTTGGCAAGAATCGAACCTGGGACCCTTCAGTCTGCAGGCAGACGCTCTGTCAACTGAGCCAAACCGGCTAGGGCTAAGGTTATGTTTTACAGACAGAATCTTCTAGGACCCAGATGTTGTTGCAATTGCTACTTTTATAATTTTTTAAAATGTATTTTTATTGATTTCAGAAAGGAAGAGAGGGGGAGAGAGAAATAGAAACATCAATGATGAGCTGAAACCAGTTTGGTTCAGTGGTAGAGCGTCGGTCTGCAGACTAAAAGGTCCCGGGTTCGATTCCAGTCAAGGGCATATACATTGGTTGCGGGCACATCCCCGGTAGGGGGTGTGCAGGAGGCAGCTGGTTGATGTTTCTCTCTCATGGACATATCTAGCTCTCTAGCTCTCTCCCTTTCTCTCTGTAAAATATCAATAAAATATATTTTTTTTAAAAAAGAAAAGAAACATCAATGATGAGAAAGGATCATTGATTGGCTACCTCCAACATACCCCTCATTGGGAATGTGCCTTTTGACTAGAATCAAACCCCTTTCAGGCCGCAGGCGTATGCTAAATCCACTGAGCCAAACCACCTAGGGGCCAACTGCTACTTTTCACTAGCACAGCCTTGCAGCCTCAAGTGGAGGTGGTGCTTCCACACCCACAAACTCTGCATGCCCTACATTTTTGCTTCTTTTGGTTGACCTGCGTCATCCATAACATCCCCTGAAGGCAGAGGGATTGGCCTGAGCTCAGGTTTTAAACCTGTTCATTGGGTTTCTTTACCGCCCTCTTCCATTTATTAGAGCAGGCGCCAGGTGACCAGGGAGATGAGTGTGCACTCAGGTTAGACACGCTCTTTGGAAGCAAAGGCAGGAGGCTTCCCTATAGAGCAAGTACAACCGATTCTACCGACATTGTGTCTCTTTCCCTACTCACTTGGAGGGGGGAGCTCTTCAAGATTACAAACTAGAAAACTTCCCATGCATGAAAAAAAAGGGAGCTATGGCAAGGAACCTCACAGGGTGATCCTCCTAACTGGGCCCCTCATGGTGGATAGCTATGCCCCAGGCACATAACTTCTTTAGAAAAAGGCTTGTCTTTGCCTTAAGCAAGCACTGCCCATTGTTTCTATGCAACTACAGGAACACACCTTTGACTTGCCCCCTGTGGGGTCCCTCCTTTTAAAGTCTGACCATCCTCCAGAGAGCACAAACTCTTAACTATGCTGCCGTCCAATCCCCACCTTCACTTCACCTCTCTTGTGCCCCTCCTTAATTTCAAATGCATAAAACAAACTGCAAAGCTGTTTTCTCTGGGGCATTTGAGATCTTCCTTCCCAGCGTATGTTGTCAGCTTGGGCTCAGATAAACTCTTATAAAAATCCTCTCTGGGTTTGGAGATTTCTTTACTTCCAACATTAGGATCCAACCATCAAGGGTCTGTTTTTATTTAGAATATGTCGAGGATTGCAGAAACTGCTCAGTTGGAAGCCATCTAGAGTCAGAGATAGCCTTGGTCACCAGCTCTGGCAGTGCAACAGGATCTCCGGGGGATCGCACACTCCCAGCTCACCCCCAGGTTACTGACTCATCGCTTCCCGAGGTGGGCCCAGGAATTGGTACTGTTCAAAACAACCTTTCCTTTAACTTCAGGCAATCTGGCCCTCGTTCATAAATGGACATTAAGTAAAGGAAGTCTGGACTCTTGAATTAATACTCCTGGCAAATTTGAATCTTTGTCTTATTGCCCCAATTATGGGGCTAAGTGGTTGTCCTGTGCGTGGAGAAGAAACGAGCAAAAGCACGTTCCATATCACACACTAATCTGGAGACTGTCCGGAGCATGGCCCCAGGAGTCAGACATCTGTGCTCAGGAGTCCTGCTCTACCCCTTATTAACGGTGTGACCTTAGGCAAACAACTTAATCTTGTTTACCTCCGTCTCTTTATCTGTCAAATGGGGACAACAGTAATAACCTTCCCCTGGTGTTGTCATCAGGATTATAAAAATAAGTGCATGTAAAGCATTTGAAACAGTCCCTGGCATTGAGTTTGTGCTAAAAATACATTCTTATTTGGGTTATTATGGTATTTGTTACTCAGAAAACACATATTAAAGAGAGATTAGTATCCTAATTTAAGATAAGAAAATTGAAGCTCATACGATGTAAATATCTTATCCAAGGTATAGAGCTGGTAAACGTTAGAACTAAAATTTTAATTCCAGACCAGCTGACTTCAAGCCCATACTCATTATATTTTAAGAAGCTTCTTGAATACCTCAAGTGATGCCTAAAATTACTACTTTCAAAGGCAGGAATTTCTACCTTTGGATGCTTCTAGTAACAGTAACAGTATAATGACGATTTATGAAGCAACCATTGAGCCACCATTTGTTGAATTCAGATTCATGGCAGTTGCTATCCTTGGCACTTTTGCACACATTGCTGACTCATGTGCTCATTATAATAACACTGCAGGTTCCATGTTATTTTCCTTACTTCTCAGACAGGGACAGAAACTCAAGAGTGGTTAACAGAGAGAAATAGACAGAAATGCTCCAGCCATGAAGACAGAAGAGAAACAGTTCAGAGATGGAAGACGCTGACAACGCCTCGCCATACCAGCAGACAGCAGCTGGGTGTCACTGAAGGATGCCTTGGACCAAACCAGAGACGCATCACCACCATTTGTCCACCAACCAGATCTGAAACATCATGGCTGACATGTACACATAAGGAACTGTTTGACATTGAAATTGGGACTCAAAAGGAATGTTGGCCCAGAAAGGAACTTACTACAGACTGACTCATTTGCCCCTCAGCCATAACCATTATGGCTTGTCTGTTTCGGTTCTTACAAGGGTATTTCTTGGATCACATGATCTCATACATCTAGAGAAAATAATAAACAACATAAACTGATTAACAAAACCAGACCCAGAGAAAGAGAAGCAGCTATCAGACTCTCAAATCTCAGAGGGAAAGTAGGGGAGGGTGGGGGTGGGGGGAAGAGATCAACCAAAGGACTTGTGTGCATGCATAGAAGCCTAACCAGTGGCCATGGGCAATAGGGGGGTGGGGGCATATGTGGGGAGGTGGTTGGGATGGGAATGGGGGGATGAGGACAATTATGTGATACCATAATCAATTAAAAAAAAGACAAAAAATAAATAAAGTGGATTTGAACCTGGAAAAAAAAAGATTTAGTGGCTTAACCAACAATAAATATTGATTATCTCTTTTAAAAAAAGAGTGGTTAACTATTGTGCCAAGCTGATACAATGAGTATGTGATGGAGCAGGTGTTTGAAGCCCCGACTTTCTGACTCCATCAATTGTGTACTTAGCCACTTTCTTGCAATTCCATTTATTGCCTCCAGTTTTCCTTTAAGGTGGCACAGAAGACAACACTTAGTCCTCTGTGTCAAGTTAACCTTTGGGATATTTGGCAAAAGGAGTATAGTCTTGTCATGACCAAGGTTAAACATACAAGCTCTGCAACAAACCAAGACAGTGGACATGATGTCATTTTGAGGCCTTTTGCCATCAAGGTCACTCCTTTCTGAATATTCCAGGGAAGTCTGGGTCACTCACACTGGGCTGCCCAGGCACTGAGCCGCTGGAGGCCTGACTTCTGCTCACTCTTGGTGGTATTTCTAAGTAAATCAACAAATCTTGTTTGCCTCAGTCTTTGTATCTGTAAAATGGGGACAAATTAGTGTGGTTTATTTTCTGTTTTAAAAAAGCTGACATTACAATGGCGGTAACATTTTGGTTGGTTTGTTTTTAATTATTTCTACCTTTGTATTCTAAGAGTAATTTGAGGTAAAGCAAAAGATACTTGAAATGTTTGTGCTAATTTCCTCACAAGCAATATTTTATTCAACCACAGGTTTCAGAATTAGCAAAACAAGTAATACATTTTCCATCCAGACAGGTAGTGAGTCATTAAAGACTATTTTGGTATATTGGTACTTATCGGATGGATCAGAAATCCGTTTTCACTCTTACCTGATATCCATTTGTACAGAGAAATGCCACAATATCCAACTAATAGAAACCCTACAATTTCCGATTAAATTTTAATGAGTTCCCTTTATTCCTTGAGGAAAAGTAGGTTTAATGTCCACATTCTATGGTTTTTGTTTTTACAGAGTAAGTGGTTGCTGCTGTCAGTGTAAGAAACATCCAAACCTATAGAGATTTTTTTTAGAGTTTATTTGAGCCAAAACTGCTGACATATGCCAGGAAGCAAGATCTCAAATGCTCCCGAGGATAACAGTTTTGCAGTTTCTCTAAGGAAGGAGCCTAAGGAAGGAAATAGTGGAGGTGGGAGAAAGCAAGGTGGGGGTCATATTATAGGATAAGATTTTGCTCTCTTGCTTTTAGAAGGTGAGTCTGAAAGGGTAGGTATTAGAAGGGGGGGCTTAAAGGGGACATTTCAAACATATGCTAACCTAGATACATAAAAATTGTGGACAGGGTTAGCTTAAGGCAAAAAGCTAAGCCTTTTACTGAAGAGCTTATAGGCCAGAGATGTGATACCCATTATGACCTACCCAGTTAGGAGTTTACGATGAGATTACCCTGAAGGTTGACTTTACATAGGAACCCTCCCCCCCTCTTTTTATTTTCTTTTTCCTACACTGCTCAGATAATTTCCCTCCACCCATGTGAATTCTCTTAATAAAAAGTGTTGACCCTGTTGGTTTGGTTCAGTGGATAGAGCATTGGCCTATGAACCAAAGTCTTGGGTTCAATTCCGGTTAAGGGCATGTACCTTGATTACAGGCTTCTCCCTGGTCAGGGCTCATGCAGAAGGCAACTAATTGATGTTTCTGTCATATTGATGTTTCTCTCATTCTTTCCCTCTCTCTTCTATCTCCCTAAAAATCAATGGAAAAATATCCTTGGGTGAGGGTTAACAAAACAACAACAACAAAAAAAGTGTAGGTATTTTATATTATGGAAATAAAAATCTCTTTAATTGGCATAATAATGCCGTTTTCCTCTTAAACTCTTTAGCTTCATTATCTTTAAATCATACTAAGTCAAATTGCTTTAGAAATTCACTCAAATTGCTTTAGGAATTGCCAAGTTATTAATCATGAAGAAAAACTTCATGGCTGAAAAAAACAAATGGAGTCATCCTTGGAAATAAGCAAGCTTGTATCTTGGGAGGAAAAAAAAAGATACTGGCATGGGTCCTGAGATCTTTCAGATTTGTCCTTGTGATCCTATTCCAAGATGATGAGAAGCGCTGGGATGAGGGAACCACTCTGTCCCGATTGTCTTTTCAGGAGGATTTCCTCCGAACAGTGAGAAAAATGTCCAGGAACATGAGCAGTGACAAAGAACTGCTCGCTGGAGCTGCTGCTTAGTCTCCACGCCTCGTCTAGACCAACTGCAAAAGATCACTGACCGACAAACTCTGCCTGACAAGCACAAAATCTCCAGAGCTTCCGGGATTTGCTTAGGAATTGAGGATTAATAACCCAGATTCTGGCAATGACCTTTCTGTGTATTTGCTATTTGAATTTAAAGTTTGTGTTTGATTTGTTTAAAAATTGTTTCTGTTGCCGAAACTGGTTTGGCTCGGTGGATAGAGCATCGGCCTGCGGATTGAAGGGTTCTGGGTTTGATTGTGGTTGAGGGCATGTAACTTGGTTGCTGGCACATCCCCAACGGGGGATGTGCAGAAGGCAGCTGATCCATGTTTCTCTCTCATCGCTGTCTCTGACTTTCTATCCCTCTCCTTTCCTCTCTGTAAAAAAAAAAATCAAATAAAATATATATTTTTAAAAATTTGTTTCTGTGGCAGGAACTCCAGGCAGTTGGGTCATTTCCTAAGCTTTTGAGTTGCCACCTCAATGTCTAGTCCTTCAGATGTTTCTTACCCAGGAAATCCTTTTAGGAATTCAAATTCTAATGTGTAACTTTGACTCAGCTGCACCAGGAAGGGGCCCTGAACGGTCAACATTCCCCAGCACACAGTCACCCCCCTTCACACAGCGGGGTGAGGTTAGGGTGAAGCGTGTGACTCCACATGAGCCAGGGAGAGAGTGAGTCCTATGGCCTGTGTGGCAACCAGAGTCCCCTCAAAAGCAACGAGGCCTGAGCTGTTTTACCACTTACCTTGGACTTGCCTACAGGCTTCTGGGAGGCACCATGTAGCCCAAAGCCTGAGCAACAGACACTTCAGAAAAGAAACAGAAATTGGGACAATGGTCACATGGGTTAAGGCTTTGGATCAAACCCTACTTCTACACTTACCTCTAGACTTCTCAGCTAGGGGACCCAGTGAATTCATTTTATGATTTCTCTCGTCGAATCGGGTTTTCTAACGCTTGTAAATAACTTTCCTGAGCCACGGTTTCTTATCTATGAAGGGATGTTGATATTACCCACCTCGTCGTGATGATCAAGGCAGATAACACCGGTAAAGCGTGTGGTATGTGCTTGAGTGTTCTGCAGCTATTTCATCCATTTCCTTTTCCTCTCCTCCTCTCACAGACCTCTGGGTACTGATGAGTCAGACCAGTGTTCCAGGGATCCAGGCAGTGTTCAGAGAAGGGAGTGGTGCAGGCTAAGGACTGAGATCATTACGAAAGCCACAGTTCCCAGGGGCTCTCCGTAGCCCTCCCTACCCCGGCTCTTCCAGGGAGCTCCCGCGGGCAGCAGGCTGGTGTGCGTCCAAGGTAAGTGGTAAAACAAGCGGCTACACAAACTGGATTCCCCCAAGAAGCACACGGCCAAGGGACAACATTTCCACACCAATGCACATTCTGTTTTCCTGAAACTATAAAGCTTATCTAAGACACTACTTTGTTGGGTGCAGATATTTCAAGATGACTCTGGTTCAAAACCACATGCGGTAGATGAGAGAACAGAGGCCCAGAGCACAGAAGTAACTTGCCCCAGCCCCAGGAGGAGCCGAAGACGCAACCAGAGCAGCTGACTCACAGTCCATGTGCTTTAGATCAGTGGTCGGCAAACTCATTAGTCAGCAGAGCCAAATGCCAACAGTACAACGGTTGAAATTTCTTTTTTGAGAGCCACATTTTTTTAAAACTTAAACTTCTTCTAAAACCACTTCTTCACAATAGACTCACCCAGGCCGTAGTATTTTGTGGAAGAGCCACACTCGAGGAGCCAAAAAGAGCTGCATGTGGCTCGCGAGCCGCCGTTTCCCGACCACTGCTTTAGGTCAATAGATCCCGCTGTCTCCGGGCCCCTGCGTAGGCCCTGCCTAACAGATTCCACTTCACCTCCCATCGCAAACCAAGAGGCAGGCAGGCACCGGAACGCCCATCAAGTCTAGCAGGCAAAGCCAGTTCTTCACCGGCAGCCCAGCTGTCACCTGTGAGTCAGCACCGGTCTCCTGGACACACTTCCCCGCTGCTGCTCACGGACCGGGGGTGTCACGGAACCGGTTATGTAGGGTTGTCTTCTCAGCTGCAGCACTATTACATTTTGACTGGATAGCTCCTTGTTTACTGGCAGAGGGGCGATGGGGAGGAGAGACACTGTAGGAAGCTTAGCAACATCCCTGGCTTCTACCTCCCAGATGCCAGTAGCATCCCTTCCGTTTTGTGTGTTTGTTTTTATTTATTTTTTTAAAATATATTTTATTGATTTTTTAGAGAGAGGAAGAGAGAGGGATAGAGAGTTAGAAACATCGATGAGAGAGAATCATCAATCAGCTGCCTCTTGCACACCACCTACTGGGGATATGCCCGCAACCAAGGTACATGCCCTTGACAGGAATCGAACCCAGGACCCTTCAGTCTGCAGGCCAACGCTCTATCCACTGAGCCAAACCGGTTTCGGCGTGTGTTAGTTTTTAAATATAGATGTTTTATTGATTTCAGAGAGGAAGGGAGAGGGGAAGAGAGAAACATCAATGATGAGAGAGGATCATCGATCAGCTGTCCCACACTGGGGATGGAGCTTGCAACCCGGGCATATGCCCTGACCCGGAATCAAACGATGATCTCCTGGTTCATAAGTCGATGCTCAACCACTGGGCCACTCCGGCCGGGCAGCACTCTTTCAATTTTGACAACTAACAATGTCTCCAGATATTGCCAAATATCCCCACTGCTATAGAGAAAAGCCCTTTTCGCACGGGGTAGTCCTTAAAACGTCTTCGCTCAGAGTGCAGTCCTACGCGTGAGGAGCAAAGAACTGGCCATCAGATGTGAATCAGAGGACACCTTTTCAGGCAAGTTGAAAACTTGTCAGGCGTGGCCAGACTTTATGTCCTCACCTGATAGTACTCTAGGCTGACAGCCAAGGCTAAACCTGGGAGGTTTTGATGCCTTTTTACTACCACAACAATAATAATTTCATACACTAGCCCTAGCTGGTTTGGCTCAGTGGATAGAGCATCGTCCTGCAGACTGGAGGGTCCCCGGTTTGATTCCGGTCAAAGACACATGCCCGGGTTCCAAGCTCAATCTTTGGTGGTGGTGGGGGGTGGTTGGGGGTCATGAAGGAGGCAAGAGATTAATGATTTTCTCTCATCATTGATGTTTCTCTCTCTCTCTCTCCCTTCCATTCTGAAATCATATTTAACAAAAACATATTTTGTTAAAAAAATAACTTTGTCCACTATATAAGAAACAAATGTTTGCATGGGAAGATAACGCCAGCAAAGGCCAGGGGATGATGACAACAGGAGTCCATGGAAATTAAGGGCTGAGAGCTGCCCATGCAGACCAGACCAGATCTCCTCCCCTCCCGGGTCCCTCCTTTTCCATGGATGCCCTTGCAAAGGAGCCCACGGCGCAGTCACTCCTGGCAGCCTCGGCCAGGCCCACGGAGCTGCGGTGCGGAACTCCAGGGCAGGCGCTGGGCAGACACCAAACACACCAAACAGAAAGAAATGTAGCGATGAGATGTAGAAATAAGGGGAAAGAAACAGGAGAGGAAGCAGGAGAAGAAAATACAAGTGAAAAGGCATAAAGTCTAGCCCCCCCCCCCAGCCCTACGGAGGGGGGGACACTCTTTAAAATGAAATCGCCTCGGAGTGGATTATTTTTGTAAGGCTTATTTCAAATATTTCTCTTGTAGAAAGGTTTGTGTCAGAACAGCAAGTGCGTTCCTGTCGTTCAGAATACTTGACTATGTCAAATGCACATTAGGAAATCGCATAATACCAGGAATCATACCAATCGCGGCATCAGTCCTACGGAATCAGGCCGCTGCAACTAGCAGCTAGCGGCACCCCAGAGCTGTCCGCTCTGCCTTGTCATTGTCTGGGACCACAAACGCAGGCTTCCATTTCCGTTTTAATCATCGCAGCTCACCAGGCTCTCAGAGCGCACCCCCAGTAGCACCGTCAACGAGATCCAAGCTTTCTAAGAGCCTATGCTTGTCGGGGTTGATAACAAGCTGTTTCTGCCCTGTCCTGGATTCCAGATGTAGAGCAGAGAGCCTAAGCAGAGGCAAAGAAAAAGCCATTTGTGGGAGAGCCGGGCTCGTGTGCCAGTGGAAATATTTTCCCCAAACCAGGAAGCCTCTTTATTAAAAAAAGAAAGAAAGAAAGAAAATAAAAGAGAACCCATTCATTTCAAGTGCTGAGATAAGGCGATTTAGAATGAATTTCTCCTTGGCACAAAAATCTTAAATAGAAAACGTACTGAGAAGAGCCCCAAATGGCAGCTCTTGATAGAGAGAAAGAGAGCAGAGCAGATATAGAAAACAAACAAACAAACACCACAACCCCCCCTCCACACACACAAAAAATTCAACTCAAAAAGTTCTCCAGAATTTTGAATACAGTACCACACTTTTAAAGAGCTATAGAATTAATTATTTTGTTTTTGTTTGTTTGTTTGTTTGTTTGTCTAGTTCAGTAGGTGTGGCTCAGTGGTTGAACATGGCCCTATAAACCAGAAGGTCATGGTTTGATTCCCAATCAGAGCACATGCCCAGGTTGCAGCTGGATCCCCAGTAGGGAGTGTTCAGGAGGCAGCCAATCAATGATTCTCTCATCATTGACTTTCTATCTCTCTCTCCCTTCATCTCTGAAATAAAAATATATTCATTGTTTCTGCATAAATAATGGGGATCTACAAAAGTAAAGATAATGGATACTGTAGACAAATACCTTTATTGTAAGTAGCGAGGTATCTCAGCGCCTCTCAAACCTGATTCAGATCAGTGTGGGCCTCCCCAACAAGTCCTGACTCAGTATTTCTGGATAAGGTTTAGAACTCTGTACATCTCACACTCTCCCTAGATTATTCTGATGCTTCATTGGGTTTAGAAAATGACTGAATTTAAAAAAAAGAAAAAAAGAAAGAAAATGACTGAATTTCTACATGTGCCCATTTCATGCATTGCAAGGCCTCTGCTCCCAACTTATGTACTGTTGACCTTTGGGGGTAACTTAGTGTTTTGTTGAGCTGATGAAAACTGTTGACCTCTCAGTAGAAAAATATCCATGCTTAGTCAGATAAAAATGGTATACACAATTTTAGGTTGCTGAAATGCATCTGGGGAGAACCCGTTTGAATAATTGCCCTTGTGGTTTGTGAGAGTTCATTGTCAGTGACTTCCCCTCAAGTTGTAGCACTTACAGATAGCCTATGTGTGTTTTTTAAAGACAGTTGCTACATTGGAGAGACTAGGTTTAAGTGGAGAAAAGGGAACCCTCATGCACTGTTGGTGGGAGTGCTGACTAGTGCAGCCACTGTGGAAAAACAGTTCAGAGTTCCTTCAAAAAATTAAAAAATGAAACTGCCTTAGGACTCAGTGATTCCACGAAACACTAATTTGAAAGAATATTTACACCCCTATGTTCATTGCAGTGTTATTTACAATAGCCAAGATTTGGAAACAGCCCAGGTACCCATCAGCTGATGAATGGATAAAAAAGCTGTGTGGTATTTACACAATGGAATACTACTTGGCCATAAAAAAGAAAATGTTATATTTTGCAACAGCATAGATGGACCTGAGGAGTGTTATGCTAAGTTACATAAACCAGCCAGAGAATGAAAAATACCACGTAATTTCACTTACATGTGGAATTTAATGAACAAAATAAACAAACAAAACAAAATAGGAATGGATTTAGAGATCCAGAGAACAAACAGACAGCTGTTAAAGGGAAGGGGTATTGTGGGCCTGGGTGAAAAAGATGAAGGGATTACAAAAAACAAAACAAAAACTCATAGACACAACCAACAGCATGATGCCTACAAGAGGGAAGGGGGTGAGGGGAGGCAGGAGAGGGGATGTGGGTTAGTGAAAACACAATAACTATACAGATGTGGTATTATAGAATTGTAAACCTGAACATTTGAAACCTATATAATTTTATTAACCAATGCCATTCCAATACATTTAATAAAAAGGAAATGGGAATGAACCAGGGGGGAAAAGCGCCAATGCATGGGCACCACTTCTTGACCAGTTACTTTAAAATCTCTGAGGGCAAAGAGGAGCGGACCAAAGGGGGTTCTAGTATTTAAAAGGGAGGAAAGGAAGGGGAGTTCAGAGGGGAGGGAAAGAGAGGGAGACAAGTCCCATTGCAGAATGAGAATCAGGAGGATCGGGCCAGGACTGAGTCTCTTCTGCTCCAGCACGCACCTGGCATCGTCCGTCTCTGAAGTTATTATGCTTTCCCTTCTGCTTACATCAGCTTTCCCTCCTGCCCCCTCACTAAATCAACCCTGTCTTTCCTTATTTCTGAGATCAAAACCATCTCCTTCTCCCAGAGCTGGCCTCATTATCCCCAGCTCATTCCCTCTGCCCGTCACTATCTGACCACATGGTACCCAGTTTAAAAGTAGTGGGGAGGTTTGGTGGTTTGGGTTTGTTTTGTTTGTTTCCAGTTCTAGAATCTGAGCCTCGTAATAAACCTAGCACATTATGAGTAAGTAGCCACATTATAGGAATTTGGAGAATAAGATATGATTCAGGATCCATATGTTACTATATTCAGATTATACCAGAGTTGAATGGTGCTTTCCTTGGAAACTTGACTGTGTCGATGGGACTTTTTCTGTTTGTTCAGACGGTAGCTAAAAGAGAGATTAAACAAATATTGGTTTGGTGTCCAAACTCTTTTTTTTTTAATTATGCTTCTAAAACTTAGTCCTGGAAGATGCTATTTTTTTTTCCTTGGCAGCTAAAGAAGTTAGAAATACTCTAGTTTGTCCACCCAAAAAAAATTAGTTATTTAAGTGACTGAAGAACTAAATGGGTCTTATGTTAGTCTGTGAAATTTAGGCCTACAGTTTATGAACATGTAGAAATGTGGAATATGGTATTTGTTAGAATAGGTGCTTTGTACTAATGAAATTATTTTGGACAATTTGTCTTGATATCCTATATAATAAAGAGCAAATATGCAAATTAGACCAAACAGCCGAATGACCTTCCTGGACTACCTTCTGGATGAAGCCAGGGCTGTGAGGACAGGCTGATACTGAGAAGGCCTAGCAGCCCCTTGCCAGATTTCATGCATCGGGCCTCTAGTAGATAATAATAGAGAACTTCTTTGAGCATTCTCTCCATGCCATACACCTTTTCCAAAGACACGAGATGTATTAACTAATTAATGCACAACCCTAAAAAGAAGCTCCCATTATTATTCCCATTTACACATGAGACAACTTAAGCACAAAGAGGTTGTTTAACTCCCCTAAATTTATAAAGCTATTAAATAGAAGAGCCAGAAGTTAAAGTATAGAATTGGCAAAGCAAAAAAAAACACAAAATGTTACATTTTGATACAAAGTTAGTTTCACAAAAAAGAGAGAGGAAGGAAGGGAGGGAGGGAGGGAGGGAAAGGAGGGAGGGAGGAAGGGAGGAGGAAAAAAGAGCTCTTCATTGTCTGTGGTATGTGAAATTGTTCACATTCTAAAAAGCATGATCTTATTTTCAGGGCTTCCAGTGAGATCCTGAATTCTCAGTGTGGTTTCTGGCCCCTCCTGTCTATATGCTCTGGATGCTCCAGTTTTCTTATGGATAGAACTATAAACTTGTACATGTGCTTGCACACACTTACATTTTTCAGTGTTATTGTAAGGATTAACGGAGACAAGTTACAAAAAAGAGAGACTCCTTCCTGCCTCTTGTTTTTCTTTTTGGTGTGAACATTTTAGAACGATCCAAACCCATACATATATTCACATTGTCCTGGAACAGGGATCTTATTGGAGAAGTCCACTGCTTAGGAACAACAGGCTTTTACCTCTCCCTGCATGGGGCCACTGCCCTCCCGCTGCATGTATTTTGGGCCAAAGAGAATTCTTTACACCAGGGCCAACTTGGTAAATTCCAGATTCCCTACCTATTCGGAGTAATCCTTCCACAACTTTTCTAGTTTAAATGTGACCTAGATGTGTCTGTGAATTAAACATTATTATTACAAGGGGCTAAGACTAGTTTTTGTTTATGTAATAGGTAAATACCAAATTTCAGTAAGGAATTGCATGTTAGAAATTTAACTAGGTTGAATGTATACAAAGTACGATGATTAACATACAATCCATTCTATTATCTGAATTCCCTGGGTAAATGGACGTGCCTTTGGATACGGAAACACATCCCTTATCAGGAAAGACTTCCTGTTACTGAACACTTCGATATTCCTCGGTCTGTTTGTACTGACATCAGCATTCTGCAGTTAATTTCATCTCAAAGCAGAATAACTTTTACTGTTGCAAAAATAATTATTGCTAACATTTTCAGTGTTTACTAAAGAACCAAGCAATATCTTAAGCAGTTTACTGAATTAACTATCCTCACTACCATCCTATTATTCCTCTTTACGGATGAGAAAACTGAGGCTCAAAACAGTGAAGCAACTGTCCCAAAACCTTATATATTTATGATTTTATGGAAAAAGTTCAATATTAAAATTGTTTAAACTGCCGAAACCGGTTTGGCTCAGTGGCTAGAGCGTAGGTCTGCGGACTGGAGGGCCCCAGGTTCAATTCCAGTCAAGGGCATGTACATTGGTTGCGTGCACATTCCCAATAGGAAGTGTGCAGGAGGCAGCTGGTCGATGTTTCTCTTTCATTGATGTTTCTAGCTCTCTATCCCTCTCTCTTCCTCTCTGTAAAAAAAATCAATAAAATATATTTTAATTAAAAACAAAAACCAATTGTTTAAACTATTATTTATGAGTATTTTCATCAGGAAGACAGCCACCATTCTGATTCTCAACCCAGAATCAAGATAGTAATTTTGTTCACACATCACTTACAAACTCATAGCAGTGGATTAAATCTTAGAGCCTCCCTTGCCACTCAGTTTATTTATTTTTATTTTTATAATATATTTTATTGATATTTTACAGAGAGGAATGGGGAAGGATAGAGAGTTAGAAACATCAATGAGAGAGAAACACCGATCAGCTGCCTCCAGCACATCCCCCCACTGGGGATGTGACCGCAACCAAGGTAAATGCCCCTGACGGGAATCGAGCCTGGGACCCTTGAGTTTGCAGACCGACGCTCTATCCACTGAGCCAAACTGGTTAGGGCCACAACTGTATTTAAGTAAGATGTAGATAATCAAATCCAACATCTTAGGAGGGGTCCTCGGGAGTTTCAAAACCTTCAGATGAATGAGTAAGCTAAATAAAACTGGTGATGAGATGAGTCAGCCGGTATTTCTTGATGTAAGAAAATCTTAGTAGGAGTAATAATGTTGCTCCTGTACTCTTTCCTAGTGTTACCTTACAGCTCCTTAGTAAGAAAGGGAGTAGTTTTCCAGTGTGTAAACTGAGTTTATTGTAGAGACAGGAGGCCTTCTTTTCCTAGGTCTGGTTTCCAGGAAGTCCCAGGAAAGACCAACTCTCGTGTCTCTTTGACACGGAGGCATGTGGTGAGGCTGAGAAATCAAACGGGTGGCCGGTGATTCCGTAGTAAAGGTCTTCTGCTCTTCAGCGGTTTCTTGCACTTGAACCTTACTTCAAAGACCAAGATGACTTCCTGGGAGGAACAAGACCAGCATTCAGGTGCTCAGGCGGGTTTGCTGAGAAGAAGAGTTTGAAAGGCGGTGTAACAACCACCTTCCCTGCAGTTGACATTAGAGAAACGTTCAGATGATGCTAAAAGCTGCACCAACGTCTCACAGTGCTGTCCCCATTCCGATTTCAATTCCTTGTCAGTAAATTAGCAACAGTTCTGACAGGCCACCGTGGGGAGCGGGAAAAAATGGCCAAGTGGCTGCAAAGTGCAGCTGCTAGTGCTGCAGTATGTCTTTATGATGAATGCCTGTCTCATTGTTGTTTTTAAAGTAGTCCAGGGAATACTGGAAATTTCCATCCGCCCCCTCCGGGAAACTTGCCCCCGGTTCCTTCTGGGCAGCGGTTCTCAAACTTCACCTGGCTTCACAGCCACCGGGAGGGTTTGGGAAAGCGCAGATTGCTGGGCAGCATAGGAGCTTAGGATTCAGTAGGTCTGGAGTGGGGCTCAATCGTTTGTATTCCTCACAAGTTCCCAGGCAATGTTGATGCTGCTGGCGCAAGGACACACTTCAGAACCACTGCTCTAGAGCAGTGTTTCCCAAACTTTTGACATATGTGTGCCCCTTCTATGATTTTCGTAACTCTGAGTACCCCTCGTCCAAAAAAAAAGTGGATGTATTTTAATAACAATCAAAATATATTTATTTTTTATTTTTTTGGTACATACACAAAATAATAATAAATGAAAAATAAAATTATTCATAATAAAATATAAGTAAAAGTTATATTATAAATAACATTTATTTGGATCAATGAGAAGGATGAAATTGACTTGACTCATGAGAAAGTAGAATTAGGCGCAGCTAAGCACGGTGCAGTGCATACCCCCACCAAACTCCGGTGCAATGCGTACCCCCATCAAACTCTTCCCGTACCCCGGGGGGTACACGTACACTGGAGTTTGGTGGGGATATGGCACTGCACCGTGCTTAGCTGCACCTAATTCTACGTTCTCATGAGTCAAGTCAAGACAGTCTTGTGAGGCATGAGATCAAATAGGATAAGGGGATCAAATAGGTCTGGTGTGCAAATAAATGTAATTTATAATATAATTTTTATTTATATTTTATTATGAATAATTTTATTTTTCACTAGTTATTATTTTGTGTATGTACCAAAAAGAATAAGTAAATATCTTTTGATTGTTATTAAAATGCATCCATTTAAAACAATTTTTGACGAGGGATACTCAGCGTTATGAAAATTATAGAAGGGGTACACATATGTCAAAAGTTTGGGAAACACTGCTCTAGAGAATGCTGCAGAGATACATCTGCGTGGCTATTAGGCCAACCCAGTAACACTCATCTAATGGGCCAGTGCACTGAATGAATGCCAGGGGCACAGCTTCCTCCTCAGGGAAAAGTGAATATGGATGAGCAATCCCCAGGTACACTATCTGGCGAAATTGAAGTGGCATTTCAAAACATAACTCATTGTAAGATATTAAATGTATATTAATTCCAAGCCCTTAAGGTAATGACATAGAGAACATACAGGGGAGGTGGGGTAGAGGTGGGAGGGAGAGAAAAATGTCTAGGTTTAAGACTGTTTTGATCATCAGTTCTTTAGTATTTTTCTAACCAATCCTAGAAGACTGTGCATCTGAAATGAAAGACAATTGGTCATAGGGAGATATGTAGGACTCTAACCCAAGCTGTGGCAAGTATGTTTTCTAGGGTAAAGGACTCATCGCTTCATCTCTCCCTAGTAGGAACTATTTAGTAGATCACAAGAATTATAAAATTAGCGCCATCACCCAATTTTTAAAAATAATTTGGATCTTAAAATTGTCGCATTTTTCTCAAGCTGAAAATAGAAGGTTTTCTTCTGTTCATTTTTTCTTTATAAAACGTTCTTGCCAAAAAAATCTTAAAAATGAACTGTTTTATCCTAAAATCTTCTTAATGTATAGAGGTGCTCCTTGAGGGTAAAGTATAATTTCACAAGAGTCAGAATTTTCAAGTGGCATCTAATTCCATTTTTCTCATAAACCATCCTTGTATTACTACCTCTAACACTTCTGAAAAGTTCAAAGATATTCCTTTATCTCTATATCACTTACTCTTGAACTACCTCTGGAAGGCTGCAGGGAAGGTATTATTAAACCCATTCTACAGACAGGACAACTGAGTCCCTGGCTGCTTCGTTTCACCCAGTGAACCAGTGGGGTTGAGTCACTTATTATGCATGTGCCCTAGAATTTTCACACCCCACCTTCCTTGTGAAGCCTCATGTCGCATATTTCCATAATGAAAAGTGCTCTGGTTTTTAATCAAGGTTTTATAAAATGCTAGCTTGTTTAATCCTAACCTGTCCCATCCAGTTGTTTCCCTAGGTTCTAACTTTTATCATATTCCTATTAATTCCTATTTGTTTCAACAAGCTTACATATATTTTTCTCATTTTTAGAATGCTATTATAATGACATTTTCCTTTCTCCCAATGTAATATATATATATATATATATATATATATATATATATATATATATATTCTACAAATCTTAGAAAATATAGAAAATAAAAATCGTCTTTTATTCTGTCACCCAAAGATATCTCCCAATGCCACTTTGTGAATGTCCATCCCCTTATCCTATTTGATAAAAACCTAATATACAAATTGCCCCTCAACTGGAAGTTCTGCCGGGAGTTAGACCAATTGCTATGACATGTGCTGATCACCAGGGGCGCGACATGGAACCTGGCTGGTGTTGCCAGAGTAGTATGATCTCTGAACGCATAATAATCTGGCCATTAAGTGTATATTCTATATAATAAGAGGCTAATATGAAAATTGTCCCCTCAACCAGGAGTTCGACCAGCAGGCAGGCCGGCCAACTGTCCATGTCTCCTCCCCCTAACCAGGCTGGCTGGACCCGACCCATGCACAAATTCATGCACTGGGCCTCTAATGTATACATATACATCCATGCACCAGGCCTCTAATGTGTGTGTGTATGTATAATGTATATACATACACACACTGAGTGGCCAGATTATTATGCATTCAGAGATTGTAATAATCTGGCCATTCAGTGTATTTCCACCATGGCATGTGAGTGTGCCTGTTTCCCAACATCTTCCCCATCACTGCCTATTCAGTTCTTTTTAATCCTTACAATTGCTGATGGCTTCCAACCTCAGCATATATAGCTATTAATGGCAATAGTTTTTTAATTCAGATCTGAAATTAATTCAGTGAGACAGAGACCAGTTTTTATTTTGGCAAAGTTTTTATTCTTATATAATACTAGAGGCCCAGTGCATGGGATTTGTGCACTGGTGGGAGGCATGGCCTGTGGAGATCAGCCTGATGTGGGAGCAGCTGCTCATCCCAGTCATCTGAGAGGCTGTGGACCCACCCTCTGAGCAGCTGCTCTCACTGTGGGAATGCACTGACCACCAAGGGGCAGCTCTTGCATTGAGTGTCTTCCCCCTGGTGGTCAGTACACATCATAGCAACAGGTCAACCTGTCATTCTGGTTCTTCTGCCATTACTAGATTTTTTGTAAGTGCATTGCTCTTCAGTTAATAACTCTTTTAAAATGCTAATAGATAGCATGGTATAGGATTAGTTAAATATATACAGCCTTTCCTAGCTCAGTATTTTACTTCTCCAGTATAGATTGTCCCAGAGCATGAAAGGAAACATAAATATTGTGTTCTTTATGTTCACGTTTTAATTGCTTTCTATTCCCTTAAATCTAGAGATTTACTAGTCTAAAGAATAATTATTGCCCCGTGCTTTGATAACTTGAATCTTTTCTTCATAAATCTTTTTTAAAGACCTTAAGGTAACATGTGATTGTCCTAAAATACTGAGAAATCGGAAGAAATTGAAAATCATCTGAATTTCTTCTACTTCATTGTTTGTTTGCTTAATCTCATTGTAATTTTTCTGAAATACTCAGAGCTATTTCTCTCTCTCTCTCTCTCTCTCACACACACACACACACACACACACACAATGAGTTGTATGGTGTGTGCTGTTTTGAAACCTCCTTTTTTCCTCCTAATATGCCACAGTTTTTTAACCAGTCATTTCTTGATTCAAGTAACATCACTCACTTAGTATGTGATATCCTTATATACATTCTCCCCAGAGTATTTTGTAAACATCAAACTCTAAAGAAAGTGAGAGTTCCTTATCCCTGTGAAATTATCTCGCAGTTGTGCTTGGTGTTGAAAATGTTCTGGCATCCAGGGACCCAGAAAGAACAGGTGAGAATGTGTTGATGGATGCAATTCTCTACTAAGCTCTAGCCCCTTCCCTCCCCTCATGTTGGCCCCTCACACCTCTGCCCGGCCAAAAGGAAGGCCTCCACTCTCCCTTAACGCTCATGTTCACTTCCATTTCCAGCCATGAATCTTGACAGCAAAGGTCTGCAGTTTTCTTGGATCAGTCCTAAACAGTTTACTTCTGGGGAGCAGTGAAATGGCTACATTTGTTTCCCAGAGAGTCACTTTTGTTTGAACCTCATTTATAAGCATGCCATGCTTAGCAATTAGAAGTGCTGTTTCCATTCATAAAATGTCTGAGCTAGTGGTACCATGGTTAGTTAACTAGAAAAATATGTAATCACTGTATAGAACATGCAGCTTCAGAATTCAGTTAGTTAGGGTTTGGAATGGGCCAAGTGTTTTTCTAATAAAATGTGTGAGTGCTGCAGGGGGAAGCTCATGACTATAATTCCATGGCAGCATAATCATCTGAATTTTACTAGTCAAATGGTCAGAAACTAGTATATGCTGCTAGTGTGCTATTATTGTTTGCATTTTGTATATTTGAACAAACAATCTAATTGAGGATCAATATCCTTAACTTTTTGCCAGATAGCTGGTAGAAAACTTGATTTCATCCAGATATCTATACTAAGAAAAGGGTACTATGCTAATTAGACCGGGTGACCAGACATCTTCCAGATGTCCAACTTCCTTCCAGACAGCTAGGGGGCGACCAGTCCAGCAGGGGGACTATTAGCGGGTGGCCAGGCAGGCAGAAGGGCAATTGAGGAGCAACCAGGCAGGTCAGCAGGAGGGCAATTGGGGGGCAACCAGGCAAGCTGGTAGTGGAGGCTGTTGGGGGGAGACCAGGCATGTAGGCAGGTAAGCAGTTAGGATCCAGCAGTCCCGGATTGTGAGACGGATCCCTGATTGGACAGGGTGCAGGCTGGGCTGAGGGACCCTCCCCCCCTGCCCCCCACACAAATTTTGTGCAGCGGGTTTCTAATCTCTAATATATATATTGTTCTGAGAATCAACCGTGATGTACTTACCAAGCTCAGTCAATGTTTGAGTAACTTAAAAGGCAGTAAGTGTGACAATGTATGTTTGAATAGTTTGCCATGTTCACCCTTTAACAGAGGGAAGTCCATAAATCATTAGGTCTAAAACGAAAACTACCATGAAAGGTCACTGTTTTTTTTGTATGTTTTTTTTTCCATCGAACCGTCCAACCTCTAGTTTTAGCCCAAGTATAAAGCCATCTGCTTACCAGGAGGCAGAGGAGTTCAAAATCCATTAACGCCATATGTACCAACAGAAGTGTGACTTCAGAGCCTCAAATGTTTTCAGTTTTTTCCCCCTTCATTATTATCTGCCAGAGACTTAGTTGGAATGCTTTTCCTTTCCTTCAAGTGCATTAAATTTTTATTTCATTATGCAAGCCTCCCCTCCACAAGCAATCAGGCACATTTTCTCATCTGTGTGTCTAGATTTCAGAAACAACTGTTTCATTTTGTTGGCAAAAACAGGAAATCAACCAAAAGGAGGGGGGGGAAATAGGTTTTATTTTCCATTTCCCTTCTTTCTCCCTAGAGGAACCAGCACATCTTCCAATGCATCACCAGATAAAGATGCTGACTCAGTCTCTTAAATCGTCCCTCGAGCCTACCAGCTCAGCCCTTAATGAGACAGAGTTTTGCTGCACACCAAGTTGTTTTATTAAATGAGTGAAAAATAACTTCTCCTCCTCCAACAACTGCCCTCGGTGAAAGAATTTAAGCCTGAAATCAAAGCCTATGTTTCTTATCCCAGAGGGGAGGGCAAACAACACAATTTCAAAATGACAAAATGCCTGCTTAGTTGGAAGTTGCGCTTTGGAAAGCTCTCCAAAAAATAGGAGGTTCACCGTGGTCAGCAGATGAAGGTAAAATGCTCGCCAGCTGAAGCTAGAAGGAGCTGGAGGAGCGGATCTTCAGGGGGGCAGGGAGGAAAACAAAGAGGGAATGTTTCCAATATGGCTCATAATGATTGTGCCTCATGGATGTGGGCGAAGGTTTGTCTGAACCATAATCCTTTGCATTTGTGGCTTATAATACATTAGCATTTTATATCAGCTACCTCATTTGATCCTCACAACAATCCCGAGAATGAGGTGGGGAATAAATGACATTCCCCAAATTACAGATGTAAAACCTGTGGTTCAGGATTATTGAATGGCTTGTCCGAGCTCTTGGGTGATGGGCCAGTAGCATTGACCACGGACGCTGAATGAGCCCTGCCTACTGAGTTTTGCAATTAACTGGTAGGAAAGTGTTTATGCGGAAGTTCTGAGGATGCTATAATGACTCAGCTGTATTGTGGGAACAAAGGGAAATGAAGACTCGCTGGAACATATACTCTCTGTAAAATATTAAATTCAAGCGGTTCATTTCAGCTTGCTCCATCCAAATCTTTCAACGAAGCTTGCATTCACATATGAGCCACAGTTATGTAAGTTCCTCTTCAGTTTCTGGTAACATTGGTTGATTGACGTCTCACTGATTTTCCTCTTGCCCACCTACAGAAAAATCTAAGGGTAATACAGGCAGAGGGAAAGGGAAGTTAAAATATCTGTATATTCTGAAAACCCCAAAAAATACAATTTAGACAGCATTGATGAGTATGAAGTAGAATCACCCTGAGGATCAGTTATTGATCTACTACTGATTTGTATTAATCTACAAAATAGTCTCCTAACTTGTCTTCCTGCCTCCTTCCCTCCATCCCATAGTAGATTGCTGGCAGATTACTCTAACCGTAGTTACTTGGGCAAACTGTCCATGAGTTGTCTTAGAAAATATAAACTCTCTGCCTTCATATTCAAGGCCTCTGCAAAAATAAATAAATAAATATTTATTTATTACACAACTATTAAAGAGCAGACATCTCAAAAAAAATCCTGGGAAATGTATGAGTAGGTCAATTTTAGAACTGAGGAAACCAAGGCTGGATATTTAGGAAGCCATAGCACCAGTGTCCAAGCTCAGGCCTGCCTACTTCCAAAGTCAAGCCTGTCTCTCTAGGTGAGTTCCTGACCACTGGGACACACACAGCCCATATTACCAGGAGCCCGGGGTGCCATTCCAGCAAACATGCCTGACCCATCACAGCCCTGTGCTCTTGCGGAGACAGCGGTTCTACCTGGAATGCTCTCTGCAACCTTACTGCCTGTCAAAATGCTGTTAGTTCTTCAGGGCTAACCTCGAACATCACCTCCTCTTGAGTCCTTGCTGAATCATATCACCAATGACCCTTCCCCCCCACACCCCGCCCCGCACACTCACACACACGGAAAACACTTCACTCTTCTTTGAGTACTTTTGTTGCCATCATAATTACCTAGTTATTAATATTAATAATAGAAAAAGAACAAAGTGAAGGCCAGACATGAGACGCGTGGTCATCTACAACTGCACACTCCCCAGGTCCATTCCCTCAGGTCACTTGGGGGAGGGGTCTCACAGAGGGGGGGATGGTGGCATGGGCCATGAAGTCAGGGTGACGAAGGGAAGGTGCTTGCCTGTCAGTGGAACCTGGGAAGCAGGTAACTGGGTAGGGGAAGTGAAGCCACTGCAAGCACGCAAAGTCTTAAAGGGTTCATTGGTTAAGCTCCTAGTTATAGTCCCCAAAGAGTTCTCTCTCTTGCACTTCTGTTTCTCACTTGCTCCATGACCCGTACTTCCCTGTGCGCTAACCTGCCAGGTGGCCTTAAGCAGCCGCACGGCCCGGGCCATGCAGATCCCACACTCAATGGACTCCAGCCGGGAACACAGCTAAGCTGGCCAGACGTTGGACTGGACTGTGCTGTCATATGAGCGGAGACTCTGGGCAGAGGCCTTCACCTTAGCCCCACTGAAGACAAGATGGGACCTCTTCCACGGTGAGCCAGAGGGGATGGTGCCTTGGAAGGGAACCCCTTAATTTTACATCAGAAAGCTTTCCACAACACCCCATCCTCCTGTGGGGGGGTCTCGGGAAATTCTTTTCCCTGCAGCACCCTAAGACCTCCATTTCCACTGGTAGCCAGTGGGGGCACATAGAGCACCCAACCAACACTTTTTAGATCTTTGCATCATTTTCATGGCACTTGTCTTATTCTTCTTTTCACATGGAGATAGTCCTGTCCTCATTAAAAGTTTACAAACTTCTTGAAGACAGGCACTGGGATTTACTCATTACTCATATCCTTGTAGCCTCTCGGAGGAATGAAGCGCTTCGCTAAAAGATTTGTGATGTTGAATAGTAAATACCACCGAGGATATACTATGTCTGAAACCGAATTTCTCCTTTTCTCCCTGAAATCCCCTCCTTCTCTGTCCTCTAGCTCAGTGAAGGGAACCACCAGCCACCGGTAAACCAGCAAAACCTGGATGTCATTCTTGCTTCCTCCCTGTACCTCACCTCACATTCCGATACAAATTCTGAAAGTATGCCTTCTAAATAGATCTCCAATTCATCCCATTTAAAAAAATATGTATCTTATTGATTTCTTACAGAGAGAAAGAGAGAGTGATAGAGAGTTAGAAACCTCGATGAGAGAGAAACATCGATCAGCTGCCTCCTGCACACCACCCACCTGGGATGTGCCTGCAACCAACGTACATGCCCTGGACCAGAATCGAACCTGGAACCCGTCAACCTGCAGGCCGACCCTCTATCCACTGAGCCAAACCGGTCTCGGCCATCCCATTTCTTTCATCACCTGTACCACCTATGCATAAACATATAAATCTATGATAAACCTATGATAACCAAGAGTCCCAGAGAACATATACAATTTGCTCAATGCACTTCTTTACTGTATTTTCCCCATCACCTTTGATAGAAAGTCAAACCTCTCCAAATTTGCAAATCAAGTCCCTTGATTTTAATTTCATTTCGAGCTCGCCCTCCATGTTTCTTCTCCTTTTACTAGTCAAAGTCTTCCCGTTCTTTATTTCCCTCTCACTTCCCAACCCACTTTTCTGGCTTCTTCCCCATCATTCAATTTTCTTTTTATCTCCTTCACTGCAAGAGTTTGGGTCTGAGTCATTGGAGGAATGGAATTGCCATTTACTCTGACTCATGAGCCATGTTTGCTCTTGGGCATGTTACACTGGGGCTACCCATTAAGTTTAAGGTGGACCTGTAAAGTTGTAGTTGTCAACATACAGAGTCTATAAAGCCCTAATCCTGACTAGGTTACCTTAAAGCAGTGGTTCTCAGCCCTGGTTGCACATTACAATCATCTAGACCCTATTCTAGGCCAACTTAACCAGAAAATCCAATGACAAGACCCAGACCTCGGGATTGTTTTAAAACTCCCTGGATTTTCCCTAGCCAGTTTTGCTCAGTGGATAGAGTGGTGTAGTACTAGAAGGTTCTGAATTTGATTCCGGGTCAGTCCCAGTTGCAGTCTCAATCCCCAGTAGGGGGCATGCAGGAGGCAGCCGGTCAATGATTCTATCTCATCATTGATGTGTCTCTCTCTTTCTCCCTTCTTCTCTGAAATCAATAAGAATCTATTTTTTTAAAAAAATAAGTAAAATTCCCTGGATTTTACTTATCTAGAGATGGAAATAGTTTTTAAAAAGGAATTACTTCCAAACAGTACTCAGCACAGCCAGGACTGGGCGTAGATACAATCCATCATAATCAGCAGAGAAGATTTTTCCACTGAGTTTTCTCACACAGAGAATTTGTCTCACCATCACAAAAACGTCTCTGAAAGTGGGGTTTGACTTTGTTTCCAGGGTCCTTCCATTGCATCCTCCCACATGCCTCACTGCTTAAAATCCTGCAGCTCTGAGTCCGTCCATCCAGGAGGATACATAGAACGGAGCAGAGAGCGTTGATCATTATTAACTCAGCAAACATACTTAAGTGCTGGGCCACTGGTGTTAGCTTCCAGAGACGGGAAAATAAGACACAGGCACCACCCCAGGGGCTCAGTCTGGCCAGGCAGGATAGGCTTGTAAACAAATAGAAACAATCAATTCGGTTCTGTAGGGTGTAAGGTAAAATGGCCAGTGTTGCTGAGGTGGGGGTGGCCAGCTTAGGTTTTACACAGCAGGCAAAGTTTGAGCTGATTCCTGAAAGATAATAGTTGCTATCTGCAGACAAACAAGGTTGGGTTAGGGAAGATAACCCGATAACCCCAGGAAAGGAGGGGTGTAAGTAAGAGCGGAGCATGGCGGATTGGGGAAACTGCAAATAGCATGGAGGGGGCGGGTGTTTTTGAGTTTGTAAGGGGTGACAGGCAGGGGTGGCAGGGAGTTGGTTAGATACCTAAAGAGAGAGGTGGGGGTGGGCTTTATAAATCCTGTTAAAGGCTTTAAAATGTTTCCAGATGGCTTCCTCCTATAGAAAATGTTTACAGTGGGGGTAGCCGGAAGCCACTGAACGTATGTTGCATAATCAGAACTGAATGTCTGTTGCATTTTTTTCAGCAAACCTTACGAAGACACCGCCTACCTCCTAAACTGTGTAGAGATCTGTACTGTGTAGAGATCAGGTGTGCTCACATGGGGCCTAGAGCTTGCGCCTCATTTAGATATGCAGTTTCTAAGGTGGGAAATTGGGAATGCCTGGACACACACTGTGCTTCCATTGTCCTTTTCAGCCCTGCTCCCTCCCTCCTCATCCTCCACTATTCTTTCTACCCCGGGTGGCCTCTTACCGAGTTTCAGGAGAGATAGTGACCCAGAGACCAGCCGGCTCCCTGTGCATTTGTGATCAACTCCATTGCACCCTGGAGCACTGCTACCCTAAAGGGAGAGCAGGCTGGGGAGATGTTCCAGGGTGTTGGCATTCAATCTCCAGGGAAGATGGAGGGCAGCAAAAGGGTCTGCTGTTTCTCTATGGGTCACTCAGCTATTGGAGCTTTGTCTAGCACTGAGAGGCATAGCAACTGCTGTGTATTACTCAAGAACTAATCCACGGGCCTTTTTCCCGCAGGTAGTCAGTCTTCTTGTTTAATTCAAAACCCTCCCTGTCATTCTTGGGCCCGGGCAAGCACAACAAGCGTTGGCTGTCCTGGGAAAAGAGTTGTAGGGCCCTCGCTCTTCAAGGATTATTGTGTGGGTTTTTGTTTTGTTTTGTTTTCTTTTTTTCTTTTTCTAGCCTCTGTTCAGAAACACCTGATGTTAAAATCTCATCTCACGTAGCTACCTTCTGGAAGGCAGGACACCTAGAGTTCTATCCTCTGCTTGACTTGGTAAGCCACTTAAACTCTACCTACCATGATAGTGTTCTTTCAACAGGAGACGTACATGCCCCTTCCTCACTTGCTGAAATGCTGAATGAACTCCATTGAAGATTTTTGGAGGAAATAGTTAAAATGTGTTGCCATGAGAAACGTCCATACGTGGTGTGGGAGAAAGCAAGGCGGGGATTGGATCCCATGGTAGCTAACAAGGTGATGTGCACTCTGTGGCTCATTTCAAATGTGTGTTAACCGCATGCACTTATTGTAATGACCCAATTCATCTAAAAAATGTTATTATTTTTGTGTTGTTTTTTTCTTTTTAAAATGTCCTCTAAAATGGAAAATCTATCTTTCCTATGAGGAATGCTCTTCTTTGATGTCTACTGAGAATAAACACATCGTAATTTGTAAAGTTTAAAGATAACCGTTGGAAATTAAATACTTCCTTAAAAATGGCAACTTTCAAAATTATATTTTCAGCTCTTAAAGCTTTCCCAACGATCAGGCAAAATAGAATTCTGGGCAGGCTTCTGAGACCCTGACCAAAAGATTTAAATAAAATCTCTGTATTTCACACTCTATGTGAGGTTATAAAATGTAATGCTCCACTAATATGACATAAATAGGTGACTATTACCTTACAGCTCAGAGGTGTTAAGTCTATTTCTTCCTAATAAAGACAGATCCATTTTTTAAATTCCCTCCTTTACCTCTCAGAACATGGCAGTGCGTTTCTAAAATTATACAATTAGTCTCCTTTTGACTCAGACAAAACTGAAGCTATTCTTAATAAGAAGAAAAAGGGGTGGAGGAAGCCTGTCACTTCAGATTATGAAGAGAAAAGAAAGCTCAGTGGATTTAAAATTGCAACCTATCATTACCTTCCGCAAGTCCTATTGGAAGGATTGAGAAATAGAATAGAGTTTTATCAAAAATATAAATCTAAAGAGGAGAAATGACTTCTGTGCTATTATTTTAACTGCAGCGGGGACTTGGTAGCTTAGATGGCTCAATATGAAAGGCATTATATAACAGCATCAGAGGGTGTGTGTGGGTGTGTGTTTCCTAACAGCTCTATTCACTGTGAGTGAGAAAGGTCAAGACAGCATATCCCTGGGGTAGCCGAGGTTCTCATTTAGATGACTGATAGCTTTCATTTGTCTTGCATTCTTTTCTAAGCACATTATCAACTATTAACGGACATATCTTCAAAGAAAACCACATACAGTCCATGTTTTTCTTCTGTTTTATGGTTTAAGAAACTGAAAAAAAAAAGGGCAATTTGTCCCCAATGCTCCACAACAACCTTTTCTGCTGTTTTGCCCATTTTACCTCATTGATACCGCTAGCCATAATTTCCCTTCCCTACACACACACACACACACACACACACACACACACACACTCACGTATTGCTTGGAAAACATGAAGTGTGATGCCTCCAGCTTTGTTTTTTATTCTCAGGATTTCTTTAGTTATTTGGGGGTTTTGGTGGTTACATGTACTTTATAGGAGTGTTTTTACTATTTCTGTAAAAAAATGCCATTGGAATCTTGATAGGACTTTCATTGAATCTAAAGATGACTTTAATTAGTATTGGCATTTTAACAATACTAATTCTTCCAACTCATGAAATCAGGACACCTTTCCATGTATTTGTGTCTGTTTCAATTTCTTTTTTCAATGTCTTATAGTTTTCATAATAAAGATCTTTCACCTCCTTGGTTAAATTTAAATTTTATTATTTTGGATGCTATTGTAAGTGGGGTTGATTTCTTTATTTCTTTTCAGATAATGTATTATTTGTAGAAACACTACTGTAAAATGAATTTCGGAGTGTTCCTTGGTCTTTGATATTTTAGAAGAGTTTGAAACATATTGACAAGATTTGAGAAGGATTTTTTTGGAAGAGTCTGAGAAGGCAGTATATTTTGACCCACCCTTTTAAATTTAGCATAAAAATGTTCATTCACATATTCATTACCATGAATCTTGCAAATGTACCCTATAGTCGAAGCTATTTGAGTATGGGAGTGAAAATAAAGGTCCTGATATTAACTAAAAATATGACTTTTTCAAATGTTAAGTTCTGAAGAAGAGGGCATGAATTAAGCCCCAGAAGAGTTGGGGAAGAAAGAGAGAAGGGAAGGGAAATTTCCCGGTGCATATCTGAGGCAAAGTGCTTCAGAAATTTAGTTATCATGGTTTTATGAGAAGAACTAAATTAATTTGGAAACCTAAAATTAGGAGAAATCAAGCAGACCTACACATCATAATAAAGAAACATATATAAGAAGTGAGATGCTACAGGGCTCCTTGCCATCTCTTTGGTACCAAAAATTCGGTTTAGAATGAATTTTGACTAAAAAAAAAAATAATAGGAATGAGGGGATGCGTGGCTTAGGAAATTTCACAGGGTACATACAGACACTTATTTTTATATTTTTATTTAATTTTTTAATATATTTTATTGATTTTTAACAGAGAGGAAGAGAGAGGGATAGAGAGTTAGAAACATCGATGAGAGAGAATCATGGATCAGCTGCCTCTTGCACACCCCCTACTGGGTATGTGCCCCGCAACCAAGGTACATGCCTTGACCGGAATTGAACCCGGGACCCTTCAGTCCATATCCACTGAGCCAAACCTGTTTCGGCCAGACACTTATTTTTAGATTGCTCATTTACACAGAGTTCATGTCTTTATTTGCGGCTATTGATGAGCTAACCAACTAGCCACCTGTGGAATGATAAGAAATAGTGGTTTTCTTTGGGAATTGGCATGGGAGTGGATTATAAAAGCCTTTACTGTCTGTGAGCAGGCGGAAACAGAAATCTGAGTGATCAGGGAGGCACAAAGCTGGATGAAAAGGTTAGATGACAACTACAGCATAGCTTTCATAGGTCTTCAATCTCCCACTGCAGATTCCAAGTAAAAAGGAAAATCTTAACAGAGGATGGGGCCCTTTAAGACTATGCGACAAGGGTGGTGGGGAGGTGCTATGCAAAGGAAACTCTGAATTCTGTTATGAGGTGTGTTATGAGGCACCTGATCATTTTAGTCCCCTTCACTATCATTTCCTTAGAATATGTGCTCTTAAAACATCACTTGAGGGTAAGACATTTCTTGTAGCAAGTGCATTTCTCTTAGCAGCATGGTTTGGAGTTTATTATTACACCTCCCTCTTCAAACTACGTGCTTTAATTTATGAAGTTTAGAGTACTTCTTTAATAGCTGATCAGAGACCTGTCTGTGCATGCATTCATTATTTTATTCATTTCTTTAATTATTATTCCATTCTTTCATTCCATCACATCTATACAGATATTTTATATACCTGGTTTCAGTAAAATAAAATAAAATAATAACAACAGGTCTCTGTCCCCCAAAGATTTATTTCACAGACAAAAATATTCAGACATTATTATAACACAACTAGAGGCCCAGTGCATGAAATTTGTACACTGGGAGGGGAGTCCCTCAGCCCGGCCTGCACCTTCTCGAAAGTCATCCCCTTGGGGGATGTCCGGGAACCCTTGCTCCTTATACATAACACTTATACATTATAATGAAATTGATAACCATTTTAGGCTGCAGATTTCTACTAATTTAAAAAGAACATCATTCAAATGGTGCTTTGAACCAAACAAACCAGACTGGATTTTCCTGGGATTTTCTACCTTCATCTGCCTATGACTCTATCACTACCCTGCTATTTGCTCTCACTATCCCCTTTTTTCATCCCACTTCCTTTCCTCAGAACTCTTTAACCTGAGTAGCAGTTTTCTCAGTGTCTGTGAAAGAGCAAGGTTTAAGGACAGCAGCAGGATTAAACGTATAGCACCCATTGGAAGGACACTGTGGACTCTGGAACTGCTATTGCAGCTGGCTTACAGGCTAGAACCAGTGAGGATGGCGATACAGCACACAGATCTGATTTCTCTTTGTGTTGTTGTTTTGTTTTTTACCTGTAAGATTCTCAAGACACTTTGCCACATTCTAATAATCTAATTAAAACTACATTCCTGCCCAGCCTGTCTGGCTCAGTGGTTGACCCTTGACCTATAAACCAGGAGGTCACAGTTAATTCCCAGTCAGTGCACATGCTTGCATTGTGGGATCAATGCAATCAATGATTCCCTCTCATCATTGATATTGCTATCTCTCCCTCTCTCTCTTCCTCTCTGAAATCAATAAATATATATATATTTTTAAAGCAATGTCTTCCTAACTCCATTTTCTAGAATTCTCAGAAGTATGATGTCAAAGATTTCAGACACGTTTTCCTATATTTCATAGCTACTAGCCAACAGAGTAAATATTATAAAACCTTGTTCTATTCCCCTATTATTTAGGTGAATTGCTCTAAATCATTCCTTAACCAAGGTTCTCTTTGCTCAGGCGAGGCTTCCCTCTGTCCCAGCCCACGTAGAACATCTGTATGCAACCCGAATGTTCCTGGTGCTGACAGCCTGCTCGTCCCCAAACTGTCACCATCTGGCCATCAGCTGTGCGCTTTGCGAACCCACGCAGGCAATGCCGTTCTTCTCCCTGAAAGCTTGTGAGTGTACCGTTTCTCTAGCTAGTCTAAAGGTACCCCTCCCCCTCACCCAGTATTCTTTCTCCTAGACTTTAAAATAATTCTTTCACATCCATCAACAAAAAACAATACAGTTTTCTTTTAATTAGGGGAAATAATTTTTAATGTCTTACCACCAGATGGAAGGTGAAATACGTGTTTTCCATGTGATGTGCTATGTCCTGTCATAGAAATATAAACAAATTATGCTACGAATTATGACATATATACCTGGAAAACAGTTCAACTGTCTCTTTCAAAATAAAAACCTAACATTGCTTTAAGCATACACTTTATTTTCATGCCATAAGTCTAAAGATTATGCCTGCTTTTAACAAACACACATTTCTTTTGCAGATTTCTAAAATTACTTAGTAAATTGTGCATAAAAAGTAAAATATTAGTTATATCATTTCTTTTTTAAAAAAAATGTATTTTATTTTATTGATTTTTTTACAGAGAGAAAGGGAAAGGGATAGAAAGCCAGAAACATCGATGAGAGAGAAACATCGATCAGCCGCCTCCTGCACATCCCCCACTGGGGATGTGCCTGCAACCAACGTACATACCCTTGACCAGAATAGAACCCTGGACCCTTTAGCCTGCAGGTTGACTCTCTATCCACTGAACCAAACTGGTTTTGGCTATCATTTGTTTTATTTGTTGAATTAATAGATGATAGAACTGATATTTTACTTTCCATGTACAAGTTATCTTTCTAAAACCTATGAGATTTCCTGAGGAAGGGACAGTTGTTTTTAAATATTTAGCATTTCAAGCTCGTCAAATCATATATTAGAGTTTAAAGACAAAACACAAACTGAATTACCAAAATCATAAACAGTTGCAACTACAAACTCTTATGTTTAAGGGTCCCCCAAAAAGCCAAGAACCAAGATTTCTAGGCCTGTTTTGATGAGTAGCAGGTCATGTGATCTGCAGCAAATAACAATTCCTCAGGCTGTCCATTTCCTTGACACATCAGATAAAGAGTGAATAACCAAATGTATAGGACATTACAGACAGCAAGGCTACAATAAGGATCCGATGGTTTCCAGCCTGGAGTTCCTGGGCCAACCAAGTTAATGATGCTCTTCACTGGAGGACAGACAATGAGCTCTTTCCTCTGTTGGAGTTTCTGCAGAGACCCGTGGCAGGAGCGCTACAGCACAAAGCTGCAAAGAGAAGAAAGTAGTTGTAATGTGGGGGGAAAAATCACTTACCAGTTAACCACTAATAAAAACAGTGTCCCATTCTATTCCAATGCTGGCACTAGATCTAGCCTCAGCTTCCGTATCTTCGTTCTCTTTCATCATTGCTAGATGCTCATCCTCTTTCAACCACATAATGCAAACACAACACAAAAATCAACTCTTTTTAAAATATATATTTTTTATTGATTTTTTAGAGAGGAAGGAGAGAGGGATAGAGAGTTAGAAACATCGATGAGAGAGAGACACCGATCAGCTGCCTCTTGCACACCCCCTACTGGGGATGTGCCCGCAACCAAGGTACATGCCCTTAACCGGAATCGAACCTGGGACCTTTCAGTCCACAGGCCGACACTCTATCCACTGAGCCAAACCAGTTTCGGCCAAAAATCAACTCTTAATGGAAGTCAAAGATCCAGAAGGCCCTGCTGAGTCTGCAAAAGGGAATGGTTTAAATATGTAAGGATTCAGAAGGTCTTTCTTTGGGCCTTGACTATTTGAAACCCACCTTGCAAAAAAAAACTGATCCTTTTAGCAAATTTGCAGAGAAAATTAAATGTGAGGTGAACGCATGTCAAAAAAAATTTATACCAAAATAAAACAAACAACATTCTTGTCAATCCCTTTATTATTCTGATACCTTTATGTGCAGAGATAACTTTGGCTACAAGTGTAACAGAAATAAAATAAACGTATTTTCACAATGTTAACTTTCAACTTTCAAGGCCTCTCTCTTACATGGACTCATTCTAACCAGCCCTTTTCTGGAACCAATTATCCTCACCTCGTCGGCCTATATTTTAAAATGTCTGATACAAATAATAAATTTGACCACAGTTAACCTGCATAGGCTAACTAAAATATCACATTTCTTTGGTTTTGGCCAAAAGTGTATCCATCCTAAGGGTTGGGGCTGAATGCCTTACACTGATCAGAAGCAGAGATTAATATGTTTCATTAATAAAAATCTGAACAAGTATTTATTTGTCATTAGATGCAGTTTGGTTAGCAAAATCTTTGAAACATAGGGCCCAGGGGTGTGAGTAAATACTGAAGGTGGTCTTTAATATGAATAGATTGATATTCATCAGCATACCCCAAACCTTAAATTTTGCAGAAGCAGAAACAGGCCAAATGAGGTTGCATCTTGCCAAAATCCCCTTCCAACTGAATTTTTATTTGTCTAGTGCTCTATGGGACATTCCTAAGCCTCCATATATTGCAAGGCTTAATAAACCCCAATGGTTGATAAATATATTCAACCTCAATTCCTTGTGGTTCAACTAAAATCCATCTCCTCTGTAGGTAATTCCATTCCCTCAGACCTTGGGAAAGGGACGGATTAATTAAAACAATACCATGGCTTTTGCTCTAATGGGCTCATGGTTAGGCCTGGTGACCTCAGTTCAGTAATCTCTACTAGTAAAAGTTATTTATAAATACACTTGTACCATATGCATGAAATCCCCTTCGTTGCACATGTGGCTTTAAATAATGAGGGGGAATTTTGGCAAAAGCATTTTGTGTTCTGCCAAACGCAGAGCAAAATGGCTTATGAAATTTCACTAAGGCTAAAGCACCGGTTCCTGCTAGTCTTAATCTCTGAATTCTTTGTCCTCCTGAAGGACAAAGCTTCTCTTGGTTTATATTTATACTCACAAGGAAACTTTCTGTTGTTTTCCCTTGTTTTCTAGAAAGATGGAAAAGAATGTTAATTGGAAACTAAGAAATAAAGAAAATAGTTCTTAAATGATCTCACATTACCTAAGATCTACTTAGAATTGTAATATATATATTACATTTTATATATATTTATTGTAATATATATATATATTACAATAAATATTTTATATATTTATTGTAATTTATTAATTAATTACTCATTTTGAATTAATAACTCATTATAAATGAGTTACCTTAACATTCTCACTGAAAATTAAAATTAAATTTAAAAATCCATTAAAATACTGCTCTGACCAAAACCGGTTTGGCAAATGCTGCTCTGGCTGAAACTGGTTTGGCTCAGTGGATAGAGCTTTGGCCTGTGGACTGAAGGGCCCCAGGTTTTATTCTGGTCAAGGGAACCTACCTTGATTGCGGGCACATCCCCAGTAGGAGGTGTGCAGGAGATAACTGATCAATGTTTCTCTCTCATCAATGTTTCTAACTCTCTATCCCTTTCCCTTCCTTTCTGTAAAAAAATCAGTTATATATACATACATATATATATATTTTTTTTTTAAATGCTGCTCTGATGGACCTAAGCCACTTGGATACATACAACTCCTGAAAATCTATCTGACCCTAAAAGACGTTGGGTGGGGAAAGTTGGGCTGCTCCCCAACAAACCATCTACCACTACCTTGTAGTGAAAATAAGTCTCAGACCTAACTTCGTCATAGATACAGACATTTGTCTAACAAATTCTTTTTAACAAACAGGTTCACAAACAGTCCTTACAACCTGACCTGGAAGGCTGAAGGCGTGCCAGCTCTCTGTTCTTGGGGTGTTCTGTGTGAAAGTTTGGGTGCGAGAGAAAACAGCAGGTGACAGGCAGGACTCTGTCCTTCATAGGTTGCCTTGGACAGCCAGTAAATCGAGGAACCAATGAAGGGACACAAGGTTATCTAGGAGCCCGGCCTCAGGTCCCCTCCCCACCGCCACACGTGTCAGGATTGGCCAGGCTCATACTGAAGTAGAAATACCTTAGGGACCCATGAATAGTTTTCATGTAAATGATGATGGCCCGTTTCTAGCACTCATCATGCTGAATATAAGCCACGAATTGCCCAGATAAAATTGCTTATAACAATAGCACGCTAATTAGCCAGGTCTCAGGTGTTGAGGTGCGGATAGCGGAAGCACTGGTACTAGCTGCCTCGGAAAAGTGGCCTTTCCTGATGAAGGAAGGCAACTGGCTGCCCCCTGGGTTAAAGCTGAAATTAATAGACACATATGTGATATTACACTGCCTGTGCTGGAGCATTTGTAAAAAGATGGCAGATTTCATAACCACGACTTGATTGTTGTTATTATTAGACGTTTTGAGACAGCATGTAAAAAAACAAAAACCAGTGATATAACAAAAGGAAAAATTCTGTTTAGAATTCTCTTGATTGCATTTCTAAAACTAAGTGGGTGTTTTCTTAGTTTTGAGAGTTAATTTTCACTTCACCCTATATATTTCATTTTACCATCAGCCTTTATATCTAGGCGTTGGTAAATACAATTCTTGGAAAAGATCTTGAATGGTTAACTTCCTGCTATGTGAAACTTGGAGTTTATTATATTTTGCCTTAATTCTTGCTGATTTAAAGCACTCGCAACTAGAGATGGTTTTATAAACAGAATGGTCTTTAAAGCAAAAGGATTGTTACTGTGCTTTTCATTCCCTTTCTAATGCTAGTTGCTAAGCATTAGAATTGTGAAAACTATTTTTAAATTTAAGAGAATTTTTATTATCTAGCTCTTGTGGATTCATACGTACACAGACATAGTGAATAGGCCTTGACACTTAAAGAAGCATGTTCCAAATTGGCATTCCAGAAAAACCAGGAGAACCAGAAAGGGCCATTTACATGCTATGGTCCTGAAGTGTTAGGGAAAGTGAACAGACAGTTGTTGCGTCATTATGTGTTAGACACTGTGCCAAGAGTTTTGCATGCACTTTTATTACATACATCCACAATCACTCTGTTAGGGATGGGGCAGTGTGCAGTTGTTCAAAGAACAGGCCTCAAAGTCATGAGGATCTGGGATGAAATCCTATCACACCATCTCTGGGTCTCTGGAATCTTTGCCAAATTGTCTTCGTCCAGTGTAACCATAAATAAATAACATATTCAACTTATGAGCACGCGCGCGCGTGTTTGTGTGTGTGTGTTAATGATTGGCCTGTAGTCATCACTAAAAACTGGGTCTATGGAGTGGTGGAGGTCTCGGGTGGATGTGGGGGCAGGCTAGAAGAGATCAATGGGCAATAAAGGGGAACATATGTTATATTTTCAACAATAAAAATTTAAAAAATAAAATGAAAGGATAGGCAACACACTAGGAGAAAATATTTGTAAAATACATATCTGATAAGTAGATATGAGTTCAGAATGTATGAAGAGCTACAACTCCACAAGACAAACCAGTATTTTAAAACATGGACGTTAATGAACAATAACCAAAGAAGATAGATGGCTGGCCCAAGAAATGTATGCAGGAGGCAGCTGATCAATGATTCTCTCTCATCATTGATGTTTCTATCTCCTCTCCCTCTTCTTTTCTCTATGAAATCAATAAAAAATATATTTTTTAAATGTGCAAACATATTTTTAAATGTGCAAATGTATTTTGCACATGCCTGGGTTGCAGGCTCAATTCCCCTGGTATGGGGAATGCAGGAGGCAGCCAATTAGTGATTCCCTCTCATCATTGATGTTTCTATCTCTCTCTCCCTCTCCCTTCCCCTCTGAAATCAATAAAAATATATTAAATAAATGCTACAGGAAAAATATGACACGAATATAAAAGAAAAAAGGGAGGAGGTCTATTTTCTTCTTCTTAACTTAAGAATTTGGGCATTTCAAACAAAAAGTACATGTTATAGGATAAATTGAGGCCCCCTCTAGTTATGTTAAAGCCCTAGCCTCAGTATTTCACAATGTGACTGTATTTGGGACAGCGCCTTTAAAAGGGTAATTAGGTTAAAATAAGGCCTTTAGGGTGAGCCCTAACCCAGTCTGACTGTTGTCCTTATAAGAAGAGGGAATTCGGACACACGGAGAGACATGGGTTATGTGTGCACAGAGGAGAGGCCATGTGAGGACACAGTGATAAAGCCACCAGCTACACACCAAGGCGAGAGGCGTCAGGAGAAACCTGCAGTCACCTCGACCTTGGACTTCTATCCTCCAGAACTGTGAGCAAATAAACTGTTGTTTAAGCCACCCAGTCTGTGGCATTTTGTTATGACAGCTGTAGCAAAACAATATAAAATATAAACCTCAATTATCCGTGCATTGGTACTGACATCGATTTAATTAAATATTTTAAAATAAAAGGTTGCATTATCAAACAATCGTAATGTAAATATGAATTATTATCCTGAAAAAAAATAGTTATCGAATGGCAGACTAGCAACTGGGACACATTTTAAGGAGACTGAAGTTTACATAAGTAGAAAAGCAGCAAATGAAATGGAACGTGTCAGCATTTATTTATTGCGCATGCATTTATCAGGACTCTGTTGGGCATTCTGTGTTGAGCCCAGGTGATAGAAAGATAAATTTAACACCGTCCCTGCTCTTCAAGAACTCCGAGGCAAACAATAAATCATGCAGTTTTGTAAAAATATACCAAACTGCTCAAAAAGGTGATGAGTTATGAGTTTTCTCATTCCCCAGAGGCATAAGGGGAAGGAAGCTTAGGCATCTATCTGCATACACTGTTCTATGAAGACATTGATCAGATGAACTGGTTTGGTCCACAAAGGTCAAATAAATTCTAATAAATGGCCTAAACCGGTTTGGCTCAGTGGTAGAGCGTCGGTCTGCGGACTGGAAGGTCCTGGGTTCGATTCTGGTCAAGGGCATGTACATTGGTTGTGGGCATATCCCTGGTGGGGGGTGTGCAGGAGGCAGCTGGTTGATGTTTCTCCCTCATCAACATTTCTAGCTCTCTATCTCTCTCCCTTCCTCTTTGTAAAAAAGTAATAAAATATATTTTTTTAAATTCTAATAAATGAATGGTAATATAGAAATAAAACAGGATCCTGGCCAGAGTGGCTCTCTGGTTTGAACGTTGGGCTATGAACCAGCAGGTCACAGTTCACTCCCTGGTTTCTGGCTCCATCCCCAGTAGGAGGTGTGCCAAGGGCAGCCAGTAAAGGATTCTCTCTCATCAGTGATGTTTCTATCTCTCTCTCCCTCTCCCTTCCTCTCTGAAATCAATAAAAATGGTTTTAAAAAGAAATAAAACACAAAAACATAACCTTGTAAAAAACTATCGCATCTGCATTTTATAGGTGCCTCTCACCTGCCTCTACCTACAAGTTATTTTTATAAATACATCACCCACTTTGCTCCATGTCTATTCCTATCACACTGCTCGAGCCTCTGTGATCTCTGGCTTTCCACCCTGCTGCTCGGCAATCCGTTCTTCACAGGTCAGACAGGGTGAACTGTTCAAGTCCTAAATATGATCATGTCATTCCTGTGTTTAAAAATGTATCAAAGACGTTCTATTTTTAATTAGAAAAATAAAAAACAACCAAGGCCCTTTACCTTTGCCTGGAAGGCCCCGTGTGACCTGGCTCCTGCCTACCCCTCCAACCTCACCGCCAATCACTGTCTTTCATGTCCCCTTCTCTCTGTTTTACAGCATGGTCAGCTTCTGCCCACAGCAAGCCACTGCCCACAGTGGCTGTTCTTCCTCCGCCTGCGATGCCCTTACCTCGATGCTGACATGTCTTCCACCTTCTCTGTATTTTAGCTTAAATATAGTAGTAACCCTGAAGAGACCTCTTCTGAGAACACGACCTCACGTTACCTGCCAGGTACTGTATATCGGATTGTGTTATTGTTCTCATGGCGCTTTTCTTTTCTTTTTTAAATATATTTTATTGATTTTTTTTTTTTTTACAGAGAGGAAGAGAGAAGGATAGAGACTTAGAAACATCGACCGGATGCCTCTTGCACACCCCCACTGGGGATGTGCCCACAGCCATGGTAGATGCCCTTGACCAGAATCTAACCTGGGACCCTTGAATCCGCAGGCTGATGCTCTATCCACTGAGCCAAACCAGTCAGGGCCTCATGGCGCTTTTCATTACCTGGTAGTTCTTTTGGTTCCTGTCACTCCCAGTCCCTCTAGAATGTGTGTTAGCCAGGAGGCATGGCCTTGTCTGTCTTGTTCACAGCTTTATCCCAGCTCCCCACATGCCTGCACCATCATAGGCATGCAGCAAACATGTTCTAATTAGGGCCTTGACATAGAACGAAGCTTAGGTAGAGTCACAAAGGTACGGGGATGCCCTCCGGACAGGTGCAGGCCGCCGAGCGTTATGAAGGACTTACAGACTTAAAAGTGTGCTTAGTGTGAGCGTGGACTCTGAACTCTTCACACACTGCAGTGCATTATGATTAAGAGACACACTTCTTAAAAGCTATAGTTTTAAGACAAAAAGAGTAACTAATAAAAATGATAGCAACTTTTACTCAGAAAGCAATCTGAGCACCTGAGCACGTAGACCCAGGTGGTGAGTTTCTCGGAGGTATAGCCCATGTGATAATTTGTGCTGTCATTGAAAATAAACAGTGGCCCCAGCTGGTTTGGCTCAGTGGACAGAGCATCGTCCTGCTAACTGAAAGGTCCCAGGTTCGATTCCCGTCAAGGGCAGCTGATCCATGATTCGCTCTCATCATGGATGTTTCTATCTCTCTCTTCCTCTTCCTTCCTCTCTGAAAATAATAAAAATATATTTAAAAATAAAAATAAAAAATGGCATGATTTAGGTACTGTTCGTTTTTTCTTGTTTTTTGTTGGTTTGTTTTTTGTTTTTTTTTTTTGTTTTGCTTGCAAATAAATGCTTAGTATGTACAGATCAGTAATAAGTAAACTCCAATCCTGAATTGAGTTTTAAGAAAATTCATTCTGAAAAGTCCCTTTGTCCTTAGATACTGGTTACAGTAGAAGGGTATAAAGTTTTCACTTCATTCATAAAACTGGCTAGCTTGGCATATTTCTGAGTTGATCAGATTTGGATGAAAACTAAAAGTTTATGAAAATGTTCACATTTTAGGCATTTAATTGATTTTCCGTGGGAGATTAACTTACTAGACCTCTTAAGAAGATTTATGTTAGGCTATAGAACATTTACATCAATTTTGTCATGACAATTTAATTCTATAGTTACATCTTAGAAAATAAAACTCAGAATAAAATATTCAAAATACATATTAATCAGGAGTTTGGTTGCTATTCTTTTGTACTTTTAGAGATTAAAAATGTGACAATGAACATGGATGGCAGTACTCCATAAGTGAGCGATTATCTGGATTTGATTTCACTCATGTGTGAAAGTTAATGGACAAATGGAACTGCCAAGCAAAACAGAGACTGACTCATAGACAGAGAGAAGGCAGACAGCTCTGGTGAGGGATGGGAGTGTTGAGGGTGGGGGGATTGAGCAAAAAAAGAGAAAACTTATGGATGTGGACAAGAGTGTGGTGATCTTGAGGGTGGGGGGAGTTGGTGGAGGTGGGAGAGGGCATAGAGGGGATAAATGGTGATGGAAAAAATAAAACGAAACAAAACCAAAATTAATTCAGTTTAGTAATCCTTACAAATTTTATTTCTGTTGTTAATAAATACTATTTCATTACATCTAAAAATGTGCATTTCTTAAAGATCATTGTCTTCTTTTCTATCCTCATTATTGTAAAACATGCCATTTTAATTTAGTATAGATCACTAGTCATCCCGACTCACCCTCTTCTATTTACTAAATAATTATTTTGTGGGTTTGACAAATATTTTTCTTAAAACCTATTTTAAATATGGCATTGCACTGGGTACTGACTTACTCATTTATTCATTCATTACCTGAGGCTTCTTTGTTCCAGACCCACTTCTGGATACTAGGGATAGATGAATAAGATATATCTCTGTCTTTAAACCACATGCCATCTACAAAGAAACCTTATTTCCTATTCATTGGTTGTAGTTTGTATTTCGATTTCTTCATTCAACGGAAAATTTTTTAAAAGCTAGCACAATTTATCATACATAAATATACAGTACTGAGGGATTTTTTGTTGTTGAGAAATTTAATTTTCTCTCATTGTCATAGATAGTGAAGTATGGAAATTTAAAAATTACCTCTGCTGTTTACATATTGATGCATAAAATTTCAGTTTTGTGTTCTGAGCTCAGAATAAATATTTTCTGTGGATGAGTAAGGGCAACTCAAAGGATAGAGGACTTGTGTTCTATTGCATGATTCACAAGTTAGCTGTCTAAATCAGAACACACTTTCCTATATCGCATGTCTTGGTTTGACTTTTGGGCTACTTTTTTTTTACTTTAATTAAAATTTTTAAATATATATATATATATATATATATATATATATATATATATATATTTTACCCCCTTAGGCTACTTCCATAGCTTGCTTAACCCATAACAAAATTAAATACATTACTAACTATGCAGGCTTAATCCTGGCTCCTAGAAGCAGAAAGTCATTTGGAGCAGAAGAGGAAATTTTCCTAGTCACAGGGTCTCCAGTAGGTGATACTTAGAAATATAAGTAAAAATTTAGAGCAAGGTTTTGTAGAGTTTAATGAGCATAAAAACCCCTGAGGGGTGTGTTAAAATACGGACTGTCCACTTCTAACCAGCCTCCAGGTCGGCCACGGACCACACTGGCAGTGACACCTGTCCTAAGACTTCTGTATTTGCAGATCTTCTGCCAGGACCCCTGTTGTTGATTGTTCTCTCAGTTTACTGTGACACCCTGTCACCTCACTTCTTAAAATACTTCTTGCTCCCCAACTAGCCATAAAATCCCCATCTCTACAAAGTTTACAGGAGAAAGCCGCCTGATTTATTTATTTTTTAAAATATTTTTATTAATTTCAGAGAGGAAAGGAGAGAGATAGAAATCGAAACATCAATGATGAGAGAGAATCATTGATTGGCTGCCTCCTGCACGCACCCCACTGGGGATCAAGCCTGCAACCCAGGCATGTGCCCTTGACCAGAATCGAACCAGGGACCCCTCAGTCCTCAGGCCAACGCTCTTATCCACTGAGCCAAACCAGCTAGGGCAAGCCACCTAATTTAAATGGTTTCATCTTTTTGTATGACTAATGTCAGATTAACCCTAAACATGTGCATTGATTTTTTTAGAGGATGTCTAAGCCAAATGGAATTTTCAAGTAGGAGAATTTGGAATGTTGTGTGAAATAAAAAATAAAATACTCGACCTAGCTGGTTAGACTTAGTGGATAGAGCTTCACAGACTGAAGGGTCCCGAGTTCAGTTCTGACAAGGGCATATGCCCAGGTTGTGGGCTCGATTCCCAGTAGGGGGCATGCAGGAGACAGCCAATCAATGATTATTTCTCATCATTGATGCTTCTATCTTTCTCTCTTTCTCCCTTCCTGTCTGAAATCAATAAAAATATACTTAAAAATAAAAAAATAAGAAACTGCACAGGAAGCGGGAGGGATATTTTTGAGCTGAGGAGCCCTGTTTGGAGGTGTGACTCAGGACTCAGTGCCCCAAAGTTATCCCTGCATCAAGGAGAGATCACCCTGTTAACAATGGCTTTTCTTTTGCGGTTCAGCTTTCACACCTGTTCCTGAGCTCCAACAGTTTTCCTTCACAGCATTATTGATATGATTTTGCTCATAAAGATGTGAACGCCAGTGCTTCAAGTTTAAAAAAAGCCCTGCCAAAAAAAACACCTTGTCTTTCTGCTGCCCTAACCCTACTCCTGATCCTCCTATTTTATTCAATTCTTGTGTTAAGCCTCAATTACTTGCCTGAATTGCTCATACAGTATGGAAATTAGTGTTAATATGCATAGAAATGAATATTATTTCTAATATATATGCAGGAAATATTAAACTAGAAAACCTATTTTTCTGGTTAGTTTTCATTAACAATAATATAAGTATTATAATAACAAACTAGAGGTTCGTTGCATGAAGATTTGTGTAAGAATAGGCCTTCCTTCCTCTAGATGCCTGCACTGGTTTTCCTCTGGCACCGGGACCCAGGCCTTTTCTCTGGCCTTCCACCTTCCGCCTTTGCTCCTGCTGGAGCCTTCAGTGTTCTCTCTAGCAGGAGCACCACTCCTGTAGCTCCCTCTGTCCCCTGCTCTTCCCCTCATAGCAGGCATCCTGCCCCGCCTGGCCATTCTGTGCCTGTATGCAAATTAGCCTGCCATCTTTGTTGGGTTAATTTGCTTACTCACTCCTGATTGGCTAGTGGGTGTCGTAGAGGTATGGTCAATTTGCATATTTCTCTTTTATTACTGTAGAGGTTACCATGAGAAAGCCACATGTTTGTTTCCATGTAGAAAAGCGCGGCTCCTTTTAAAGTCATCTTTATTAATCATCCATTGAACAGTAATGGCTTCACTGCATGTCTGCTTCCCTTTTAGACTGTGAGTTGCATGAGGGCAGGGCTAGGCCTTTCTCATCTATGCTGATGGGGGAGCTAGTGTTAGTACAGTGGCCTGGCATGGTAAGTAGGTCTCAATGAAAGCTGCTTCAACTAAGACTGGTGCAGGGATGCACGATAAATGGTGCACTGGTACATAAGAAGCAGTATGTCACCCTCAGGCCCCGTTTTTCTGGTTAGTTTTCATTAGCAACAACATAACTGAGAGGTTGTCCTGTTTTTGTTTCGTTTATTGGGAATATTAGCTGTTCTGACTTTAAAGGCAAATCACTCCCTAGAGTTAATATCCCATCTCTCATAGCATTCCACCTCCAGCACTCTATCTCATTGGGATAAAATTTGTAAACTTTAAATCGCAATTTGAAAAAAAAAGTAACTGGCAATGTTCACAGCCATCACATGTCCTATAAACCCCATCTCACAGTGCACAATAAGCACAGAAATTAATTAAACCTAATAAGTAGGGAAGTAAGAATTATATCCACTTTAAAAGTAATAATTAAATATCTTCAAAGCATCCTTTCTTCCCGTATCTTATAGCTCCACTTCACATAAAGTCCATTAAGTATAATTATTTTTCCCATATTAAAAATGGGTTGGAAAAATTGCCTTATTTTCTGATGGGCCAAGTGTGCGTTGACTACTGTGTAAACACAGAAATGGAAACACTAATGTGTCTGCAATGAAATTGTTTAACAGTAAATCTTTAATGCATTCTTTTTAAAAAATATATATTTTATTGATTTTTTACAGAGTGGAAGGGGGAGGGATAAATAGAAATATGGATCATCTGCCTCCTGCACACCCCCCACTGGGGATGTGCCTTCAACCAAGGTACATGCCTTTGACTGGAATCAAACCGGGGACCCTTCAGTCCGCAGGCTGATGCTCTATCCACTGAGCCAAACTGGTTAGAGCTTAATGCATTCTTATAACAAGGTTTTGATTATGTTAAAGTTTTCTCAATTTAACTACTACTTCTGAAATTCCATTGTACTTTAGAGATTTTGTACAGTGAAATCAAATGTTTTGGTTTTACCTGCTAAGTCTCCTTTTTTTTACAAAAAAAAAAAAAAGGAGCAATGAACTTTCTTAACTATATATTATCAGGAATTTTAAAATGCAATTAAAAATAATAATAGCAATAATAATAGCTTACACTTGCAAAGGGCTTACCAGTTGCTACTACTGGTTTAAGTATTTTACAGACATAAATTTCTTATTTCTCAAAATACCCTCATGATGTAGGTATTATTATCATTCCTCTAGTACTTATGGCCCATCAGAAAATAAGGTAATTTTTCCCAAGTCAAAAATTAATTTTTTCCATGACAGGAATTCTTTTCTTTTATACCATTAGGTATTCTATGACCAATTTTGATTTACATTTTGTAAAGAAAGCCCATGTTGATGGCAAAGTCATGTTCTATATACATATATGGAATTGTATCATGTAAAGTATTCTTGTTTTCCTACCTATAACACAAAATTTAGCATCTGAAATTCTAACACCAATATTTAAAAATCAGTCTGGTTCTTAGCAGTCATAAGGATAAGTTAAATAAGTATATACATATATATGAAAGTAAGTTTTGTCAGTAAGGATGTGGTATCTTTTCACCTTTGTTTAGATGAGTTCTGATTTGTTTTGATTGTTTGAATCATTTTGCATTAATTATGTTGTTTCCAATTTACAATTTTCACTGCTTCAGAACTTTCAAAATCTGAATTTTTTAAAAAGCATATTAAAAATATATATACTCAGCCTAACCCACATAACTTTAAAGCTTGTGGATTGAAGGCATTTCTCTTCAGTGGATTATATTTGTTAACAAGAGGTTTTGAGAAGTCAAAATAGATGTGCCCTTTTTGATTAAATGTTCCAACTTTCAAGCTTCTATAAACTGTTATACAGAGATGATGGGTTTTCAGGTCTCCCTTTAACTTAATTAGTTGAAAATGGAAAAGTTAATTACATATCATTATAACTTTGCTTGAATATAGGACTTCCATAAAACTGAGAGTGGATAAAGCAGTTATTTTACTAAGAAGTATGCTGATTTAGTCTCTAACAGCCCAGGAGGATTTTAGTGGTAATGCTTTAGATGACATTAACCTAGTTCTATAGGCTACTTCTCAACCAAAGCATACAAAGATAAGAATAAATAAATTATTTTTTTTTCATAAAGTAGAAGGGAGGGAAAGAGAGAGAAGAAGAAGAAGAAGAAGAAGAAGAAGAAGAAGAAGAAGAAGAAGAAGAAGAAGAAAGAGAGAGAGAGAGAGAGAGAGAGAGAGAGAGAGAGAGAGAGAGAGAGAGAGAGAGAGAAATCCACATGAGCCCCAACCAGGGCTGGGGATCAAACCTGCAACTGAGGCACATGCCCTCGACTGGGAATGAAACCTGAGATCCTTGGGTCCTTGGCCAATGCTCTAGTTAATGAGCCAAACCAGCTAGAGCAGAAAATATTCTCAAATATAAAATAAGCAAATATTTTTTGTCCTTGATTCAAATATTATTCTGTGTCTGTCTCCTGGTAGCCCCAAATTCCTTATACGCCACAGCTTGTGTCTTTTACAACAAGCGATTTCAAAGAACCTTTCACAGGATCAGGGGGTTGTGGATAAACTTTCTTACTGCTGTGCATAGAATCAAGGTCATCCAAATGGGTTTAGTGCTGGGCACGTAGAAACTTTGCTCCATAAATATTACAAGATACTTTCAAAAAGTTAATTAGGTAAAACAGATATTTGAAGTACAAGTGACATTGTTATATTGAAACAACGCAATAAACCAACAAAGCCAATGGCTTTTTCTCTTGATCCTCACATTTCACTTGATTATTCACCTACTTAAAAAAATTTTTTTTTTCATTTCCATATCACAGGTAGTCAACAACACTGCACTTCGGGATTGATTCTCTTACTTCCTTCCTCCCCCTTCGCTTGTCTGGCTCCTCTTATAGGTTCCTTCACTGCGGGCCACTCCCAAGGCGGGCTCCCCCTCTTCTCTCTCACTCACACGTGATTTCTCTTGACATTCCCCTCACACTCACTGTCGTGGTGTTTTATCTATAGTTAGTGATCTCCAAATTTCCCTTCCTTTGATCAGATCCCTCTCACATAATTCAATCCCCCACCACCTGGTTATTCAACAATTCCCTGAAATTGTAACCAGCTGGAGTGACATATGAGTCCATCTCTGAACAAATCTGGGAGACTTCCAGGGAGAGAGAAGAGGCTTGGTGTCTTAGAAGAACAGCAAATTGGTCAGTTTGTTCAAAGTGTGGTGAGAGAGAGGCCTAATGGAAAGATATGGACTGGGCTATTGTTTTTTTATAGCCTCTGGATTTTATTCTTAAGTTTGGCACATTTGGAGGGCTGAGGCCATGGGAGTGACCAGTTCTGGTGTGTGTAGGATATCAGAGGACATATAATTCTTGGTTATGTGCTTTTCTAGAAGTAGTCCCCTTTATTATTCTATAATATATTCCAAAATGTATACTTGCTTGTGTGTGTGTGTGTGTGTGTGTGTGTGTGTGTGTGTGTAGAAGGAACAAGCCATCTTATTTCTGGACAATGGTATTACAATTTAAACAACCCCCCATTAATGATTGCGCTGGAATTGCACTTCAGTATTCTCTATGTAAAAGTGATCACAAAAATTGAGCTCAAACACAATTTATATAAGGTTATACTGTATGAAATTATCATATATTTTAAATGTTACTACTTCATACTGTCTTCAACTAATTGATCCTAAACAAAAGGATAACATATATATATGAAGCCGTAAATACATGCATCATTTATAACAATATGAAAATTACCAAGTTGTCAAAATATAAATTTTAAAAAATCCTGTATTTTTCTATTTTTTGGTCAGAGAAATTGTCTTAACAGCATGTTAGCAAGAATCATCCTAAATTTTGTGAACATGATTTTAACTGCAGTGTAGGCAGGGCCTTAAATAAAGTTCTCACTATGCATCTATTTTTAATTTCTAATTCAACATGGAATTCTTAATCCACTGTCTCTAAGTTGCAGGATATTTACAAAGGCCTAGGTAAAAACACTAAGCTTATACTGAGTATTTTATTTTTAGCTTTTCTCTTCCCCAGGAATAACACAAAGTGAACTTTTTTTATAAAGTGTGAGAAGGATATATCTGGTGCATTTTTCTTCTGTAATATGCAAAAATAGATTCCCTGCATCAGCAGTGACAATATTATCTCAATCAAGCAAATATCAACTAAAATACATTCCAGACATTAAGTACCCAGGGTTCATCAACCTCAATTTATGAAGGTCAAGCTAAGGAAAGTCATTTCAAAGCAACACTAAAAATTTCTTAAAAGTTTAGATTTAAAAACAAAAGACAGATAGATCTCTCTATCTCTGTCTGTCTGTCTTTCCTGTATTTCAGGAAAGTTTGCACATTTGGGTTTTGGAATTCTTGTTGTTAAAAAGAAGTGTAGGATAAGTTGGTACTATACAATACAGTTCTATTTTTACTTTTATTCACCACCAGAGGCCTGGTGCATGAATTCGTGCATGGGTGAGGTCTAGCCAGCCTGCCCCAGGAAAGGGGCTGCAAGCAGTTGGCTGGCCTGCCCCACCCCCTGGTTAAACCCCCAGATGAGGGGACAATTTGCATATTAAATTTTTATTACATAGGATTATTTTGAACCATATGATCACACTTACAAAGTTCAAATATCACCTGTGGGAAAAGGATAGACTTTCTTTTAAAGCACACAGATATGCATTTTCATTTTTCCCTATAGACATATATGGACTTTTAATAGTCTCCATTTTTCTCCTCATATCTTTGGAATGATAAGGAAGCAAGAAGAGGTTTTATCATAAATGTTTCTTTACAAGTTTTATGATGCAATTACTCTGATTCATATAAGTCATAAAATAACAAATAAATTACTACTAGTGAGTTTTGAGATTTATTTTATTTAAAAGTGGTCATGTGCAGCTAAACTTTGGTATTAATAGTAAGAATAGTTGTGACTTCAGGGTGAAGGATGCTGGTTACCAACTAGGAGAGGAGCTTAGGGGAGCTTCTTATTATCTTACTAGAGGACTGGTACATGAAATTCGTGCACAGGGCAGGGAGGTGGGGTTGTCCCTCAGCCCAGCCTGCACCCTCTCCAATCTGGGACCCCTTGAAGGATGTCTGACTGCCCGTTTAGGCCTGATCCCTCTGGTGGAATCGGGCCTAAACTGATAGTCGGACATCCCTCTCACAATCCAGGACTGCTGGCTCCCAACTACTCGCCTGCTTGCCTTCTTGATTGTCCCTAACTGCTTCTGCCTGCCATCCTGATCACCCCCTAACCACTCCCCCACCAGCCTGATTGATGTCTAACCGTTTCCCTGCCAGCCTCTTTGCCCCCAACTTTCTTCCACTGCTGACCTGGTCACCCCTACCTGCCCTCCCCTACAGGAATGATCACCTTCAACTGCCCTCCCTTGCAGTCCTGGTCCCTCTCAATTGCCCTCCCTTGCAGGCCTCGTGCCTTCAACTGCCCTCCCCTACTTGCCTGATCACCCACAACTGCCCTCCCCTGCTGGTCATCTTGTGGTGGCCATCTTGTGTCCTCATAGAGGCAGAATCTTTGACCACATGGGAGCAGCCATATTGTGTGTTGGAGTGATGGTCAATCTGCATATTACTCTTTTATTAGATAGGATAGAGGTCTAGTGCACAGGTGGGGGGCAGAGGGTTTGCCCTGAAGGGTGTCTCGGATCACGGTGGGGGTTCCCTTGGGGCGTGAGGCAGCCTGGTGAGGGGCCTGTGGTGGTTTGCAGGCCAGGCATGCCCCCCTGCACCCAAGCGGAGGCTCTGGTATCTGGGATATATTTACTTTCTACAATTGGAACTTTGTACCCTGAAGCCTCCTGCTCGCTCCAGTTTGGCAGCCTTTCTGTTTGGATTTGTTTACCTTCTATAATTGAAACTTTGTAGCCTTGAGTAGAGGCTTAGGCTGGCTAGGGCATGCAGAAAGCTTGGCTCCTTCTGTTGCCAGGGAAACCCAAGTCTCCCTCCTCTGTTGCCGCAGCCATCTTGGTTGGGGTTTATTTGCATACTCGCTCTGATTGGCTGGTGGGTGTGGCTTGTGGGGTGAAGTGATGGTTAATTTGCACATTTCTCTTTTATTAGGTAGGATTCTGTGTGGTAGTTGCTTGAATTATAGGCATACAATTCATCTAGCAGTTCACTTAGGGGTAGTGAATATATACTACTTAAAAAAAGTGTGTTTGTGTTAGTGCTATATTTATATATATATATATATATATATATATATATTTTTTTTTTTTTTTTAAAGTGTGTGTCTGTATGTGTGTATGTGTGTGTGCCATGATGCATGCTAGTCAAAATTAAACCAAAAAATGTTTTAGGCTTTGATGAGAATCGGATATAATTGGATTACAGGGATGTATTGTTCTGATTCAATAGTCAATTCTTATTCACACCAATAAATAATATTTGATATGAAGTCTATGTTGTGTTTGGATAGAACTATACTAACCAATAATAAAATAATATGTATTGAAGTAAAATTAAGTCTTTGTTCAACTCTCACTTGAGGAAAAATTAGTTGTTTATTCTTTACAATAATGTATCCTTCACTTTTCACCCTCTTCTATCCAACTTTTTTCTCTGTACTCACTTGCAGTAACAGAAAATATACTCTTCTCTGCCAAGACAGCATTCCTTAACAAGGACAAAGCTGGAGTTCAACCACAGTGCAAATCTTCTGGGACTCTGTTTTGTTTTGTTTTTTGTTTTTTCTGAGCTGGGAGTGTTAGGTTGTGTGTACCTTCAGCATGGTAAATTAGAAGTTTTAGGGCTTAGGAAGAGTATCAACAACAAAAAATCACCTATAGGAAATTTTTGGGAAAGAATCATCATAAATCTCCTTTAAATATCTCTGGTTCCTTAAAAAGTTCTTATAACCTCCTGTCTTGCTTCATCTACTTTCCCCCCCACACACACATGTATTTGGGGACCATACCATCTCTGAAATGTATTGAGTATATTTTACACAAATGTCAATGTCTATAACCTTCCCCCCAAAATTTTAGAATCTTGATCTCAAAGACAAAAAGCCTTGTAAAAGGAAAGCAAAACAAAACTGGATTGTTGTTGTTGTTTTAATTTATGATTCTAGGAAGTGGATATTGCTTCAAGTTTTTACAATATGGAAACATGGAGAAGAGGCAAGCACTGAGGAAAAGCCATGCTAATTTTTAATCATTGGTAATATCTTATCACATTTAATTTTTCCTCTAAAAATACTGATGAGAAGGAATGGATTTCTTTAATTATCTCCTTCAAGAACACATAGTACAGAGAAATAATAGTAAAAGAAGAAGCTCTAAAGGAATTTGAGCACAGACATTACTTCAAACTCTTCAAAGGTATATTTCTATTCATACAAATCCCACTGTTTGAAGAATTTTTAGCAGTTCAATAACTAGATATCATCAAGGCCAGGAGAAATAGTGCGGGGGGGGAACGAAGGTAAACCTAAGAACATCTAGAAACATAATAATTTGTAATAGTTCAGGAACACACACAGACACATACTGCATTTGAAATAAATAATCCAACCTTTTATTTTAGCTTCCTCAATTCTAAAATTGTGGTTGAAAAATAATCTCTGAAGTCACATCACCCCCAAAATGTAGCAGCTTAAAACAATAAAAATGTATATCTCCTATAGGATCTGGGATTCAGGAATGGCTTAGCAGGAGAGGGCTGGCTCAGAGTCCCTCAGAAGGCTCGAAAAAATATTGGCAGATGTTGAGGTCATTAGAAGGGTTGACTGGGCCTGGTGTGTCTTTCTCAAATATGGCTCACTTACATGGCTTACAAATTAATAATGGTTGCTGGTGGGAAGCCTTCCTTCCTCCCCACCTGACCTTCTATGTGTACTTGCTCGAGTGTCATCATGACATGGCCACTGACGTCCCCCAGAGCAACGGATCCAATAGAAACTGAGTGGAAACGGCAATGACTTTTAGGACCTTTCTAGTCTCAAAAGTTCCAGTCTGCATTTGCACAATGAGCTGTTGATTTTAGAGGTCAGTGTTATTCAGCTTGGAAGTGGACTACACAAGGGCATGAGTAATAGGAAGTGAGAATCATTTGGGGCATCAACATGGAAGTTTGCTACCACCGTCTTCCTTATTCCCCAAATGATTCACATCCTTCCCACTGGCAAAATGCATTCATCCCTTTCCAAGACCCCCTGCTGTTCACCCCCTTCCCCCCCAAAAGAAAAAATCTCATTCCAGTCCATCATTAACTCAAAGTCTAGAATCTCATCTCCTAAGTTAGATCCATATAGCCTCACAGGTGCAGTCCCTTAGGTACAGCTCCTTGAGTACAGGTCCTTTATGACCTAAAGGCCTACATGCAAGCTACCTGTCCCCTCCCCACTCTCCTATCATACCATGATGCCACAGGCATCATATAACTACTACAGACACTCTGCTTAGAAAAAAGAGGGGGAAACTGGAGGCACAAAAGGAGTCGCTGGTCCATAGTCATTCCAAAAATCATCCAGGCTAATATTTGAGCTAGAAATATCCGTACACATTGAATTTGAAATTAAATCACAATCCGTTATTTCTGCATTATCCTATTGGTTGAAGAGGTTACAGCTGTTCAATGGGGGGATGCTGCTACTACATCTGCAAATGGCAAAGCATAAGAACGTCGTGTTACGAAAGCTTTCTACTTTAAATTGCATGTGCTTTATGATAAAGGGCTCATAGATTGTAAATAAGCAAGCTAATGTTGCTTATTTTTTAAAATATAAATACATATAAATAATTACTTTATTTTTTAATATATATTTTTATTGATTTTTCACAGAGAGTAAGAGAGAGGGATAGAGAACTGGAAACATCAACGAGAGAGAATCGTCGATCAGCTGCCTCTTGCACACCCCCTACTGGGGTTGTGCCCGCAACCAAGGTACATGCCCTTGACCGGAATCGAACCTGGGACCTTTCAGTCCACAGGCCGACGCTCTATCCACTGAGCCAAACCAGTTTCGGCAAGCTAATGTTGCTTATTAAAGATAACCAGGTAGTAGTTTCAAAATACCAAAGGGGAGGATGCGTGATTAACTCTTATGAAGTAGGAACCCCCCCCCCCATCCTACACATAGTCCACTGTATATGGGCTTGCTGTTGTACTAACTTTCTATCTATTGATTGAGTAGCTTCTCTCAGAGAGAAGAAAAGGTTTCCTCTTCATGTTTACTAGCCAGCCTGAGAAAAATAAAAATAAAAGGGGGGTTACAACTATTGGGCAGTATAGCTAAGTGGTGAAGAGCATGGGCTTTCGCATTACAAACTCTGCACCTGGACTCCCAGCCTTTACCAGTTCCTAGTTATGTGACCTTGGGGAGATCAGTACTTGAGTGTCACACCTACCTAATGGGAGATTGAGAAGACTAAATGAAATAATGTATGTAAAGCCCTCAGCACACTGTCTGGCCCCAGAATAAGCCTTCTAATTATTATCATTATCTCACATTATGGGAATTGTCTGGGAATTTCACTATTCTTTGGGTCAAAGTTTTCCCATCTGCAAAATTAGGGGGTTGGACTCGATTTCTCAGGCTTTTTGCAGCTCTCCCAGCCCACAGTTTTTCCAGCTGAGTTGCCTACAGCAGCCTTTTCCCCCCATAATAATCACTTACATTTGCACTGCACTTTTAACTTCAAAATCTTTTCATATCTATTATCTCTCTTGATTCTTATCATCACTCTGTGAGGTGAGTGGGTAGGGTAGACAATATTATCCTCATTTGACTGGGGAAGAAAATGAGTACTGAGAGGTTGCAACTTGCCCGAGTCAGTTGTTTGCAAAGTCAAAACTAAAGGAACCTGGCTTTTCATGGTTCTCACCCCTGTTTTTCTTTATCATCTGGGCAATATGGCCCACCTTAGTGTTTAATCTACTTTACTTCAGCCCAGGAAACCTAAAATACAGATTTTTAAAAGTGCCCGGGGCGGGGGGGGGGGGAATCACAGAAATTGAATAGAAATAATATGGGCTGTTTTGATCAAAACCACTGAGTGGAGGAAGGGATTTTATATCTCCTCTGTTCACACCCATCTGGAAAGGTCCATTTATCATGCACCTTGACTCTTTCCTGAGACACCGGAGTGTTGTAATATGTATTGAGAGGGTGCTGTCATTTCCATGAGCCCTGTGTAACTTTTAACAACAGGATGTGAGTAATTACTCAGTTCATCACTTTCGTCCTTTGCTCTTGATTGTTTCCAAGTGTCGGCCAGACATGAAAGTGATTAGCTTCCTTGCTATTTTAATCAGAAGCCCTGTTTGAGAAAACCAATGACTAGAAAACATGACCAGCGGAAATAAAAAGCATGTAGAGTTGGTGAGGCCAAACGGATAAGTTGGAAATAGAACAGAGTGAGGTCTGGAAGAGAGAATGCAAAGAGCCGGAGGGACGGTTGGCAGCAGCCTTTCTCATGCTCCTTCCCTGAAGTGGAACTCGTGCCAATATATCGGGGCACTGAGCCAAAACGCTGGTCAAATATTGACTTTTTATTGGCAAGTCTATCTGGCCCCACCCAGGTTCAGAGTGAGAAAGATTTGCTGAAACCACAGAAGGGTGAGTTTAGACGAGGTATTTATGGTCATTTTAGTTCCCAAACCAGAATGCCATTGCAGCGTTCACAATATTTACTTGGCATGGTCTTCAATTGTCAAAGTCCTGCAGTTGCTGACACCATTTTCTTTCCAATCTTGGGAATACAGTTAAGGGGAGTCCAGCAGAAATATCCTGCTAGCGAGAACAGAGTGTGTTCGGTTACAAGTGAGAACAACTTAACATACTCGCCTGTCCTCAAAGTGTTGAAGTCAACACTTCCGTGGGCTCAATTGAAACATAAATTCTCTTGGAAGATCTCTGCCTTTTTTTTATTTTTTCTGAATAAAAGTTTGAACTGTCTGCACACATGTGAAAATGTTGTTGGTGAAAACGCATTGCAAACGGCAAGACCGGCTGCCACCTTGAGTGTCAGTCCATGGTTTCCCAACCTTCTCACACATGGTTCTCTGTTAGTAACTTCCACGGGATGACTCCGGAAGTATGTGTTGTGGTCCATTCCACCACTTCGGTAAGGCACAGCTGAGCACCTCAAAATGAGTGCCCATCAAGTGTGTTGGAGGATTCCACCAACTCTCTGTTACCCAGAAGTTCTCAGAAGCAAGTGCCCAGGTCCTCGCAGGGGATCTTGGCTTTGTCTGTGAGCTCCCTGTGGTTATGGCTCACATTGTTTTGAGTTATTGTTTAGTGGTGCCCATCCCCTGGTCCTGGTGTCCACACAAATGCAGTTGGAAAAGTGCCTGTAAAATTAACTCTGTTCATTGGACTGGTGAGAGAGCTAAGAGAGACCCCTAGGCCTAAATCAGAGTCCAGGCACAGACAAAGCCTCGCTGCAGGACTAGCTTCTATTTGCCCTGTGACATGACTGATGGATTTTAGGAAACATAAAGCTATAATATATTTTGAAATGGCCAGGCCTTTTTTTTTTTTTAATTTCAGATTTACCTGAGATCTGGTTTGCTTGTGATATAGGCCAGCACTGAGGACCTCTCTTCACTATCTTTCTGTCTCATATGTAATTCCCAGCTCTTTCCCAATGTCAAAGATACGCAAATTGTTACAATTTAGCAAAGTTATTGAAATGTGAAATGTGCTAGAAAGGATATGTTATGATGACCTTTGTTTCTATTTTACAGTCTAGATCAGGGCTGGGCAAACTATGGCCTGCGGGCCGCATCCGGTGAATAAAACTATTGAATTAAAATAAAAAAAAAGACCATACCCTTTTATGTAATGATGTTTACTTTGAATTTATATTAGTTCACACAAACATTCCATCCATGCTTTTGTTCCGGATCCTCCGGTCCAGCTTAAGAACCCATTGTGGCCCTCGAGTCAAAAAGTTTGTCCACCCCTGGTCTAGATGCAAGTGATAAAATAATCTTTTGCTCTGTTTTTATGAGAATCTAATATTTTTCAGAATGATTTTTTTCTCCTAAAAAATAATAGTAAAGGAGACTGTTTAAGCAACAAGCAACTGGTTTTCACAATTACAGCAAGTGTAGCTTCTCTAGAAACGATGAAATCCGGGAGAATTTTTCTTTCAAATCTCCATCACCTCCTTGCACATAAATGATGGCCTGGGCCACGTATGGATGAGTGTTTTCCATTTCCTGGGCATGTCAGCATATCATTCAGGAATGATTTCCCTTGCAGCCAGTCAGCAAATATGGGGAGCATCTATACTTAGACTATTTCCTAGGAAGTAAATGACTAAAACACTTTCCTCTTGGCAATTTCTAAAAAGTGTTATAGGTTATCATGGCCAACAAAATGAATGAAACTGGGGCAGTTTCATGCAGCACAGATCTAAAATATTGTCATTGCTAATAAAAAGCATGGATGGTAATAAACAAAACATGTCACTAGTGGAGAATGCAATTTTGCACTAATCTTGCCACATTCAATAGATTATCATATAGTGATGCTTAGGCAAAAGAATCTTGTGTACTTTCAGCTTTATTTCTGTTTAGTTCTGGCTTTACTGCGATTTGGAGCAAATTTAAATTCTTAAAATGTATTTCTTCATTAATTTCATGAGAAATTTTTAGAGAGAATAAAAGGTAGGGGGAGAGACACACAGAGAGAAACATTGATGTGAGAGAGAAACATCCATAGGTGGCTTCTCATAAGCAGCCCAACCAGGGCCCAGGATCAAGCCTACAACCAAGATACTGGCCCTTGACTGGAATCAAACCCAGGACCCTTCAGTCTGAGGGTTGACACTCTATCTACTGAACCAAACTGTATGGGCACAATTTTATTTTTTCAGTAGAAAACTTGCCCCTAAATTAAAACAAAATTAAAAATGACAATTCTAATTCTCTCACTTCGATCTTATTATAATGTTCTAGAAATACTGCAGGTCAAATTTATGCCATAGAATAGAGATTTATCTACAACTAGATGTAATAAATAGGAGTGACCCAAGCCAATATTAAGGAACTAATTCATGTCAGTCAATCTAATATTTTTTTCTTTTTAACTTAAAACTAAATTCTCAACAAATATTGTTTAAAGAAAAGAAAAGAAAAAAAACTACGTTGAAATTGGTTGAACAACTGGGTTAAATGTACATCTTCAGGGACAATATTGAGGTGGAGAAAATGTCACAAGGACTTAACACGACCATCCAGAGCCTATATTTGTGTAGAAGACAAATAAATTATTCAATTTCTTCTACTTGGTGATTAATGGTTACAAACTCCTTTGAAATACTACTTCTTTCCCAGTGGTTTCCTCTGAATTACTGCCCATCCTCCAAATGCCTGATGTCTATGAAAAGCACCCCTTCCCCATTTGCCATGGGATGAGTCTGGCTTTCACCACTATTGTAAAGAGATTCTCTTGTATGATCATGAAACTAATGGAAGCGGGGTGAGATCTAATATGACATAAGTAGCAAGGAATTAGTGGTGAAAGTCATATGCAAAAAAGAGTTGGTAGAGGGTGATGAGGTGCGGAGAGGAAATGTAGAGAAAGCTAAGACTCTTCTTAAAAGAAAAAAAATCTTATAATGCAAACAGGAAATGATTGGAGAGAAGGGGGGGCTAAACAATTTTGGAAAGAATCTGCAATGCCCTGAAATCTTGCCTTTGAGTGTGGGGCTATGAGAGGACCAGGTCGTAACCAACACAAGCAGCTGCTAAAGGCCTTTCTTCCCATACATGACCCCGTTCCTGAGCCAGCACACATTCATTGGGCACCTCTAGGGCTCTCTTGAGAACCCTTGAGTCAATAGCTTTCCCTTTGTAAACTCTGCACTCCATCTGGGGCCGAGCTGTTCCCCTCCTTCTTGTGGTGTTGGAAATGGAGCTGCAAGTGAGTCAAGGAAGGTGAGCACAGCATTGGGGATAGCCTTTTGATACCATGGCTCACTTAGGAGAATGCTGCCCCAAGGATACAGTGTCTCGTGCTCATTCAAGGAAAGAGCTCTGGCGAAACTGCCCAGCCCACAGCACAGCCTGTCACAGAAACCCAGAAGGGTGAGGGAAAGCATGACCAAGCATTACTCAGGCGGAAGCCGGCAGGGAGGAAAAGCCCCTGTGTGTTCTGTCAGGTCAGCAGGCTCTGTGGTTATAAACAAGTACAATTGCAATGTTGTGAGATAATCCTCGTCTGACTCAGTCCTTTATCAGAAGCTCACAGGTCGTGCTCATGAGTCTTCTGCTGGGCAAAGGAAACAGTTTCACCACGCTGCCATCTTTAAATGCCTCTATCTTTGCTTGTCTTTTCTTTTATTTACTTTTCTTTTTAAATGGATCCATTCATGATATAAAGCAACAGAAAAGAAAACCAGGGAGGAAGGGGTGCTGTATTCCTCTCTCTTTATGTCTCCATGATCCTTCCACACGAGGCCACTTTCTCCCCGAGCAGACACGTGGGAAAATCAAATGAAAGGAAAAAAGATAACATTACTGCATTCCATTCCCTAAGTTTATTGAAGAGACAGCAAGTTATTTAGAATGAAAAAAAACAAAAAACAAAACAAAACAAAAAAAACCCCACAACAAACAAAACATATCTTCTTACCCTGTAATCAAGGAAAGAAAAAAGAATTCCAGGTTTTTATTCCTAATTTTTTTCTTTTTCTTTTTTGTGCTTTTATTTTTATTTTATTCATTTATTTTTAAAAATATATTCCACAGGCCAATGTTCTACCCACTGAGCAAAACCAGCTAAGGCTGCTTGGGTGTTTTTTTTTTTAATAATTTTTAAATTTTTTGAATATACTTTATTGATTTTTTACAGAGAGGAAGAGAGAGGAATAGAGAGTTAGGAACATCGATGGGAGAGAATCATCGATCAGCTGACTCTTGCACACCCCCTATTGGGTACGTGCCCGAAACCAAGGTACATGCCCTTGACCAGAATCGAACCTGGGACCTTTCAGTCCGCAGGCTGATGCTCTATCCACTGAGCCAAACCAGTTTCGGCTAAGTTTTCAATTACAGTTGACTGATTCCTAATCTTAATCCAAAATGTTTTTGAAGCTGAAAGAGGCCTCAGAAATGATGGAGCACAAGAGTTTTCCAAGTCCACGTATGTGTGGTTGTGGGAAGGTCTCTTTCTTCAGGTGCAGACAAGCTAACGTGGCACTGTTGTTGCCTTGGAACCTGGAGAAGAAGAGCTCTTATTCCAAAGCTTCTCCCTTGCTAGCAGGCCACTGGGAGGAAGTCTGCTCCAACAGGGTTTGAAAACTACCGCTGTTTCCTGATGCCTCCACTTCACTAAGGAGAACTCAGAGGCCATGCAGCTGAAGGGCATGCCCACTAGCCAGGATGCTCGGGCTAGAACCTAGGGAGGCAGCCCCTCACGTTTGAGACAATTTAAAAATTGAGAATTCAAGTTCAGTTCTGAGCCTAAAGAAAAAGGAGAAACCACCCTAGCCAGTTTTGCTCAGTGGTTGGAGTCTTGGCCCTTGGACAGAACGGTCAAAGGCTCCATTCCTGGTCAAGGGCATGTACCTCAGTTGTAGGCTCGGTCCCCTGCCTCGGTCAGGGAGCATGCAGAAGGCATCCAGTCAGTGTGTCTCTCTCACATCAATGCTTCTCTCTCTGTCTCTCCCCCTACCTTCCATTCTCCCTAAACATCAATGGAAAAATATCCTCTGGTGAGGATTAATAACAACAAAGGGGGGGGGAGGGGAAACGTGAGTCACACTGTCCAAAAGGAACAGACACATCAGTTCCTCAGAGGAAGCTGTGCACAAGGTGGCCAACTCTTCTTTCTTCTTTAAAGTCAAACCCAGAATCCAACCACACCCCTTCCCCCCCCCCCTTCCATTACATCACTATCACAGATCGTATGCTCTGCTGAAGTGTAGACATCTGGAGTGAGACTAGAGAAGTCACTCTACTTCTGAGTGCACATACATACATGTCTTTTTTATGGGTTTTAGGTTTTCAAATCCTAAAGCCACGGAATATCTATAAACAAGTCAAAGATCGTCTCAGTTACCCATCATTCACAAATGACTGGCCAGATTTCTTTCACGAAACTTGGGGACTATATTTGGGATGGTCTGGTTTCCATTACATGCGTTTATGAAATTCACGTTAGCGGTCCTGAGGCTTGTTCAAATTTATAGCCAGTCACCTTCCTGGAGAGGCCATTGGTGAGCCTCCCCCATTGAACACTGGAGGTAGACATACTCTTTGCATTAAGAGCTGCCGTGCACAGAGGAAACAAAGGATGGTTTTATGAACAGGCAGCAAAACTCAATAAAAAGTTACGGAGATACATGTATGAAGCCTTGGCCACAGAGTCACCTCACAGCACCAGGTGGACCAACTAATATCCCGTATGTTGAAATGAATTTAAATAAAAGACTCAGGTTTATTAAGGCTCTAGCCTTCCTTTCTCACATGACCTGCTCCCCAGCACAGCTCCAGACCAAAGTTTGTAACCCATTAGGGCAGGTTTCACCAGAACAGGGTCAACTCCATAGTCAGGCCACGATTTAAGTGAGAGGATCGTTTTTTGTCTTTATGCGCTTGCCTCACAAAACAGTGACTCCCACCTGGGATGCTGAGACATGCTCTATGATTCCTGAGTGGCAGGTTGCCTTGGTGTAAAGGTCATTCTTCTCTCTGGACTCTGTAGCTTCATACGGGACACGTCAGCGCCCAGCCCACATGTGAGGTGTGGAAGGGCACCCCAGCACACGCTCAGTGTGTGTGGTAGTTCATCCCCCTCTCAGAGCTGGTTGGAAAGGGGCCTTGGAGACTCAGATCTATGTAGGAGAGAGCTCCTGGATCTTCATCTAGGTTAAGACACATGGGTCCCGCTGACCATAGCTAATCGCCAGGGTTGAACTGCAAATGGGTGAGATGTAAAAACCCCTGTCTTGCTAGGAAACAGATTAGCTTCAAGTAGTAAAAGTGTGAGAGTCAGGGCAGCACAAAAGAGTATACTCAATGAAAGGCATTGCTGGAGGGCAAGGAATGCTGCCGGACAAGGAACCAGAGCAGATCTCTGTGCTTCCCTGGGAAAGCATAGAGATCTCCATCTGATCCAGAAGCAAAATCACACTAGGATCACCCAACTCCACCATCCTCTGGAAGCTACCGAGTCACCTTAGAAATTTGATAGCTCAGGGTAAACATTAACGTCATTATCTAGTGCTGTTATTCTACGAGCATGTCTTTCTGGTTGAAAATCTTGCAGATAGTTGCTCTCAATGATAAAACATGGGTTTCTTGCATCTACCTCACCTACCTAGACGGATATGGAAATCAGCTATGGAGCATCACCCCCGCGGTTCCAGTCCCATTTGTTTCCTGTACAGTCGGTGAACAAATATTCATTAAGCTCTTCTCCCTAGCTTCCACATACTTATTGAGCTGGGTTTGGGAAAACAATGTCTCCCTCCTCATTAGGCATCTGGGTAAGTTAATACACAGAAAACATAGTTGCAGAACTGACAGATGCAGTGAGACATGCAGGATGCTAGAGTGGCCTACTGCATCAGGGGAGACACACTTTTCCTGCAAAGGGTCACACAGACGGTGTGCGCGCTGCGTGGTTTCCATGGCGACGATGCGTCCTTGCAGCCTGAACTCAGCCATACAGACTGTATACATGAGTAGGTGAGCTATGGCCTAATAAAACTTTATTTGCAGATACTAATATCTGAATTTCTTTTTCATTTCCATGTCATGAAATATTTATTTATCTATCTATCTATTTTTTTTATTTATGTATGTATTCTAACCATTGAAAAACAAACAAAAACAAAGATTAAAAGTCATTCTTTGTTCATGGGCCCTATAAAACAATCAAGTGGTGGGTCAGATTCAGCCTAAAAGCATACGCTGCTATCATCTGAATGTTCGTGTCCCTCAAAATTCATATGTTGAAGTCCCAATGCCCCATTATGAAGTGGGACTTTCTGAGGCGCTTTGGTGACAAGGGCGGAGTCTTCATGAACGTGGAAGTGCCTTGTGAAAGACATCCCACTGAGCCCCCTCGTCCATGCTTCTGTGTGAGGACATGGCAAGAAGCCAGCAGACTGCAACCCGGAAGAAGTCCTCCTGACCCTGACCTGCTGGCACCCGGATCTTGGACTCCTCGGTCTCCAGAATTGTGACAAACTAAGTCCCATTGTTTATAAGCCTCCCAGTCTGGGGTGTGTTGTGACAGCAGCCCGGGTGGACTAAGATGTGCCTTGTGTATTAACTCCTGGTGCATGGTTCAGGGAGAAGGGAGTGCAATTAGCTTACATAAGAGCTTCTGTGGCTTCTCTGGAGAGGTGGCATCCTCGTGGAGGTGAGGAAGGCAGCTGTGGGGAGAGGAGTGAGGAAAGCACGGGATCCAGGCAAGGAAAGAACGCAGGAAAAACCCTGAGGCAGCGGGACCCATGTTGTACATGGAGCTTCATTAAGGAATAAAATTATTCGAGAAGAAAACCTTTAAAAATACATGCCTAATGCATTTGTGGTCATTGGTCTCCAGGTCGTTAGGGAATAAATGTTGAAGAGGTGGCGTAACCATTGCATTACTAATCCTTTAATGAAATTTTACATCTCTTACTGTCATCATCTCTGGCAAAGAATGATACATTGGGGTGTGTTTTTTTTTTCTTCCTTGTGTATGATTATTTGGCAAAGTAAGAGAAGAATCATTTAAAATCTCTGTGTCGATTAAAATGAATTGTCCTGTAAGAATGGTAGACATTTTTCACGGAATGTTTCTGCTCGAGTCTCTGGTATTGAGTGTCTAACCATATGTTTGCCAGCCAAATGTTATAATTCACATCCATAGGCTTTGTGCAGTGAAATTATGTGTAAAGATGAATAACATATATTTACTCGTATATACATTAGAAGCCTATTCATCAGCGCTGTACTTATAGACGAGGCTTTTATGTTACTGCAGACTTGTAACCTGGCCATCTGGAGAGTATGATTGGAGAACATCCATAAAAGTGAATGATGAAAAGAAATGTCCAAATACTGTTTTATATAGTGTTTTTTTCCTGAACCCATACTTCATGTGTGATTTCAAAGCTTGGCATAGAAGAAAAAAAAAGAAATAGAAGAAATTACTTGCAGAGACACCTTATGTGGGAGAGAGATGATTACTTCTGTCCGTATTTCAAATCTGTGACAGAACTCCAAATCTTACCCAGATGCCAGTAAAAGGGAACGTTTTCTTCATTTTAGAAATAATATCCAGAGAACACACCCATCTGTCTGCTGTAAGAAAATGTCCAAGTCACATGTTTATTAAAAAGAAAACACACACACACACACACACACACACACACACACAACCAAAGTGTTAGTGAGAAATAAAATGAGCCAAGGACAACAACCACAATATATCAGAGAAAATAGTGGGCAATTGTGTTTTAAAACGTGTTTCTGGTAAAAATGGTATCTAAGGTATCTGTTACATAAAATGTACTTCAGAGCATTTTAAAGATGGCTATGAGATTCATCTCAGATGTGAAACAGAAAAAGGTTGAATGATACCATGAGACAGTGCCTATTTCATATTTTCAGCCGGTGAATAATCATGTCTTTGCAGAACTTTTTTACTTTTGTCACCCTGTATCACTGTATAGTGTAAGAACTTGCATTGTGTAGGAATTTGGAGTGTTTTAGTTTTATAGTACCTTACCACTCTTTTTTAGATATAACTATTTAAGTTCAACAATCACTTATTTTATACTCTATAAGATATTTTTCTTTTAAAAATATATTTTCATTGATTTCAGAGAGGAAGGGAGAGGAAAAGAGAGACAGAAACATCCATCCATGATGAGAGAGAATCATTGATCAACCGCCTCCTGCATGCCCGCTCCTGGGGATGGAGCCTACAACCTGGGCATGTGCCCTGATCAGGAATCAAACCATGATTCATAATTCATAGTTCAGTACTAACCACTGAGAAACACAGGCTGGGCTAGAGAATTCTAAATATGAAGATAAATAAGACTTAATACTTCCCCCAAGATTTCATGTTCATTAGGAAAAAAAACAGCTCTCAAAGAAGCAGGCCCTGACCATCCAGGAACAAATGATAGTGAAGACTGTTCAATGAACCTAACAATTCAAACATTATTCCCAGCATTCTCTGTTGGCCAAGAAAAAATAAGTGTTCTAATTGTACAGAATGCACAGCAAACACACACACACACACACACACACACACACACACACACACGTAGATGTGGGATATATACATTTATGCACATATTTTTTGGCCTGAATGAATTTAGGTATAGAAATAATAAGAGACAAGAAATAAGGAAGTTGTGGGTTTATATAAGGGGAAAAAATGAGACACTCTGAGACTGTGATCAAGGAATCTGTGATGAGAAAGGGATGGGGCAGTGGAAGAGGGCAAAGGATGAGAAACAAGGTAAATAAGGCTGGACAGCTCTGCGGGGTGTGGTCAGGCAGTCACCTTTCCCGCGCACTCCCTACGTCAGTGACTCGGTGGTGGGGTGAGCTCCCTAAGTACTAGTTCGGATTAAATTCACCAGAAGCTTTCCAGCAGGAGGACAGGAGCCATTTACCACCACAGGGCAATATTTTATTTAGTTGGTAGCCCACTGAAGGTACATCAGGCAATACAGTTCAGTATTCTGGGAAAAGCATTCATTATTGACCACTGGTGACCTCAGCTAACAAAACCATCCCGTAGAGTGCAAAGGCAATGAGACAGAGCCAGTGTTCAACGATGTGTATTCCACATGAGAGAAAAGCAAAGGGAGAGGATTTTTTTTTTAACTGTGCCAATTTGCCCTACCCGGTTAGGCTCAGTGGGTAGAGCTTCAGCTTGCGGACTGAAGGGTCCCTGGTTCAATTTCAGTCAAGGGTACACACCTGCGTTGTAGGCTCGATCACCAGTAGGGGTGTGCAGAAGGCAGTCAATCAATGATTCCCTCTCATCATTGATGTTTCTCTCTCTCTCCCTTTCCTCTCCTCTCTGAAATCAATAAAAATAAATCTTTTTTTTAAAACAAAGAACTGAACCAATTTAAGAGAAAAAGATTCTAAAAAGGGTAAACATGTTACAGTCATCACAAACAAGTCATATTTGTTCAAATAATTTTTTCTCTGCCCTTAGTACGTCACAGAAACTGCATTGGACAGTTTCACATACATTATCTTGTTATCCTCACCACAACCCTTTATATCTCCAGTTTATGGATGATGACGCTGATGTTTAAAGAAGCTGTATTTGTTCTTTTGCTGTGTAACCAGTTACTCAGATATTTAGCAGCTCAGAGTATGAAACATTATTATCTCACCGCTTCTAAGAGTCTGGACTGTGGGAGTGGCTTAGCGGGGTGGTTCTGGTTCAGATCTCTCAGGGAATAAAAGTCAAGCTGTCACCGAAGGTGGCAGTCATCTGAACACCCCAGGGTTAACTTCCGAGTTCACCTGTTTGGCTGTGGCCTCCTTTCCTCACAGCAGCGGGAGTAAGGATCTCAGGTCCTCTGCAGTGTGGCCCGGGAAACGTGAAGGTCTAGCAGCTGGCTTGTTCTAGAGTGAGAAACTCAAGAGAAACAGAGGCCAAGAAGGAAGCTGAAGCCCTTTATAACTTAACTAGAGGACTGGTGTATGAAATTCATGCACGGTGGTTGGGAGGTCCCTCAGCCCAGCCTGCACCCTCTTGCAATCGGGGACCCCTCAGGGGATGTCCTACTGCCAGATATCTTTTTTGCAATCTGGGACCACTGGTTCCTTACCACTCGCCTGCCTGCCTGATTGCCCCTAACCAATCTGCCTGCCTGATCACCCTAACTGGCTCTGTCTCAATCCCTGCCGCTGCTGCTTCACCTGGAATGATGTCCAGAGGTCGTTCAGCTATCTGGTCTAATTAGCATATTACACTTTTATTATTATAGAGCTTGGAAGTGACATACCATCCCTGTGGCCATGGTCCATTGGTCACAAAGACCAACCCTGATACACTGGGAGAGGAGACTCTTCAAGGGTACGAATGCCAGGAGGAGGGAATAGTAGGAACCATCCTGAATACTGGCTACTTTAGAAATTAAATAAATTGTCCAGTGTCAGAGGTAGAAAGTGACTGAGCCAAAATTTGACAGTAATTCTGTCAGACTATAATCCAGCACTATTTCTGCTTCATATAAGTTGTTGGACATCAGGAAAATATATATGTATTTAAGTGTGACTTCCAAAAAAAAGATGAGAAATTATACTTATCTCTCACCCCACATTTATTGAACAAGCATGAAAATATTATGTGCAAATTTAACTGCCAGAAATATACTGAGTGTCTGGAGAGTGGTTTGGTATTTGGGGTGGACACTATAGGCTGGCTTACCTAACACCATACTCCATGTATCTCCCTCTTGCCTCCCTCTCTCATAAGAGGTAGAAAAGTTAAATGTGAATTTTCCCAGCCTCCTTTGCAGCTAGAAGAGCATTCAATTCAGGGCCTGCCAAGGAAGTTTAACTGGTCGTCTCCTGGTGCTTCTAGAAAAGAAGGTCTTCCTTGTATATCCTCAAGCTCCTCCCAGCCCCACCTTTTCCTGCCACAAAGGCAGACTTGAATTCTGAGACTGCCTTTTCTCTTTACGGAACTCTAAAACCAAGGCCAGA